>JANRGW010013456.1:0-37790 GCA_024733675.1 Psilopsiagon aymara
GGCCACAAGTCAAAACCACAGTGCTGCACCAGCTACCGAGAAGGAGAAAAATGACTGCTACTGCTGAACCCATGACAAATGGGTCCAACTGACTGGCCTTGAGACAGTTCATGGGAAATTACAGTAACAGTTCTTAGGAATCCCTTTCCTCTCCATAACAAAAACTATTCCTATTTGAAAACTTTGGCAAGCTGAAACAGTAAACTCTACTGACTATACAGCTCTTAGTTAAGAGCAATTTCTTGATGTCTTTCAATATAACTTTTACTATGTTGTAAAAGTACGCATGTATGCGCCAAGTATGCATGCTAATGACAAGTGGTGCACTTCTGTTACTGCATTTCATCACACAGCTCTGGATTTGATTTTTTAAATCACATATTCCACTGGAAAGAAACAAAACCAACCAAAAAAACACAGTTTTATTCTTCCTCCTGTCAGAATGAGCAAATTGATAATATAACTCTTCCTGGAGTTACTTGTCATTTCTAGAGAAAATGACGAAGTGGGCATTCATAGAACAGATACAGACTATATATATTACCACTAGAAATAATCTTCAGCATAATCCATACTACTAAACCCAGCAGGTCTTCTAGTTTATAAGACATTTTGATTTGAATCCAGTGAATTAACTGAGCCCATAATCAGCTTTCCGCCCCATATTAGTTTAAGCTGTCTGTATGTACTTCTCTAATCTTATTGTGCTTTGCTGAGCCAGAGGCCCAGGCAGGCATTCTCCTCCACCAAACTGACAATGCTGGGAAGACAGGCTAGGAGAGTTTTTGCATCCCAACAGGAAGGAGGGCTGCTCCCATTTCTTCCTCTTCCTTATGTATGTCCTCAGGGACACATTCTTACATTTGAAAAATAAGGGCTCTGTTCTACCAAGACACTGGTAAAGATGGCTTCTTACCTCTGAGACTAACATAAATAAAAACTGACATTTTATTTTGTGGACAATTCATCACTTCTCTTCAGTTGAAGACACACAGGAAAAGAAGAATAGCAAAACTGTCCAGGCTGGCTTATTTTTGATGTCTGCTATGCTTCCTGACTGTAAACTCTAGGGACCTGCAAATACTAGACCTATGATGGGTAACCTACTAATGAATGGAATCCACCCATACAGAATTTCAAGTGCGCAGAATACAGGCTGCAGAAAAACTGCACATATGTGACCTGCATATGTAAGCACTGTGTCCCTTCATGCCATACACTGCTTCAACAGCCTGAGCTCTTCCACACAGAAGCTTCATCCAGCACAGCAAGATTATGATGGGAGCCTGTGAGTCAACTGGCACAGGAGTGGATTATAGTGAAATTCCTCATAACGTCAAACTTTCTAGAATTTTCCGTACTTTAAAGGAAACATCTTTAAAAGTTAATTCTGCTCTTTCAGATTTGTTAGTACTCCCACTGTGTACTCTGAACTCCTACACAAATCAGCTGCATTCGCCTCACATATCTGACACACTGACTTTATGCTAGATCATAAAGTTAACCAGATTTTGTATTTTATGTAGTCAATAAACTGTAGTAGGCACAGAAACCTTATAATATAGGGAGAAATAAATAAATGAAATTATGTAAAGAGCCCTTTCTCAGTTTGATCTAAACACTGAACTTGCCCACATTTACAACAAACCAATGGGAATGTGTTGATGTGCCCAGGAGCTCTCACCAGATTCTACCAAGATAAGTGAAAGTTAAAAACCTTTTAAAAGGCAACAGCAACACACGGGCCTAAAAGACATTCTTAGGCTCTTGAAAAAGTCAAGCCTAACCCTACGGGGGATGGTATCCCCACCAAGATGCAAATCTCTTTTGATAGATTCTCCCTGCTTTCCACAAGACATGCCACATAAAAGATGCCATTTCACTGAAAGATGCGCATGTCCAAAAAAGCACATTAAAGGTATTAACTACCAGTTCTGGACATCAGCTGCATAAATAATATTTCAGAACCACAGTACCCAAAGGAAGCCCTTTCTGCAACTACAAATTAGTGCAAAAGAAAAATGATCTAAAGTAAAAGCAAGCATGGAAATGGTGTGTTTTTTTGAGATCTCTTTTTTAAACAAGATTCTGAGCAGCTATACCCAGGCTCTTTTTATTTCAGTTTTATGGATAGAAGTCCTCTGCTGTTCTCAAACCATATCTCTAGCTGGTTTCAGATGGATCTTCCTGCCCATTGATCCCAGCTGGGCTCAGCTCTGTCTGGGTCAGTTCTCACTTCATTCCAACTATTGTGTATCACACTACCATAGTTTATTCTAAATCATATTTAAGTACATTAGAATTTTATTTCTAACCAGAAAAGAACTAGAAAACACAAGGTTACCACACAGCAAAATTCAAGAAAAGACTTGTATTTAGTGTAAGTCCCACTTAACATATCACATTCTATCACAAGTATAAAACACTATTAGGTACTAAAGAAGATCTGTGCCTTCAACACTCTCAGACGCATGCACAAAACAGATCTAAAATTACTAATCAGAGGAAATGATCAAAGGACTCTCATTCTTTTTGCACAGATATAACAGGATCCAAAGCAGAACTTTGGTGCATTTTCAACTCATTTTAATCCCAAATTCTAATCACTAGACAATAACCATGAAGTCGAAAGCTGCAGTAGGAAAGTACAGTTTTATATGCATCCTTTGAAGCAAAAGAGAGGAAATTAACACGGATACTTCAGTGTCACAGAAAAAGTGAAGACTTCTTTTTTGTTTGCTTTTGCCATGCTGTCAACAGGAGAGACAACAATACAGTTCTTAGTCTTCACTAGGACTAAAAGTGACAACAAGCTCTACAGAAATTGCCCACTACACTCACTTTCTAGCCATTTTGTACTTTCTTTCATACCCTAACTTAGAACTGCTCTAAAGTCTGTCATATTTGATGGGAAAGGCCATGAAGCTGCAGTATCAGCAGCTTACATCTGATCGGATGCTGTTTCACAGAGGGCCACTGTCCCTGCCAGCTTGGGTTTCTTTCATTTTGCATTTCGGAGTCTGCTTCCTTTTATTCTTCGCCTTCACAACCCAAGCAAAAGCAGAAGATATTTTGGGGATGGTGTTTTCCTTATGTATTTTCCTTCTTCTGAAAACTAAAGGATCTATGTGCAGTATGTGGAAGATTTTCAGACATAACCTTTCCTTGTTCTGTTTATGAAATAGTATCACATATGCAAGCATACATGTATTATGCTATTGTAAGATCCTCTAGGGCAAAAAGACACTGTAAAAGACAAAATGCTTCCGGGTATTAATGCAAAAGTAATTATCTAGATCCCAACAAGTTTTTGCACCAGGAAATATGCATATGCCATTACTGTATATTCAAATTATACATGCAAATGTGTTGTGATTATTTCCACGCACAATTATCCCGTCTGCACCTGCAAGCATGACATTTGCATATACAAGTTAAGTTGGTGTATGGTTTTTGTTTGCTTGGTGTTTGTTTGGGTTTTTAAACACATTGTCCATGTTTGTTTAAATTCCAATGCAAGCCCAACATTTTGATTAATTACTATCACACCTCACAGTAATGGCAAAAGAACACTACCATTTGTATTGAGACTAACACTTCCTTCAAGAAATGTAACAATAAAGGATCTGTGAAAACTGAAAGAACAAGCAAGATGGAGTCATACCAGCTAACCATACAGCGAAAAGTATGAACAAAACTTTAAACGTTTGTGAAGTGGAACATTTACACCTGCTAAAAGCTAGGAAACATTCAGAAACATATCAAATCTCTCTCTAATACATGTCATAAGGCATATCCTTGGGTAGGTGGCTTTAACTGGAGGTTGGAGCAACCCAGTTGGAACCAGATGAGCTTTAAGGTCCCTTCCAACCCAAACCATTCTGTGATTCTTTGACTACTGATCAGCAAGTACAATCCACATACACCCCCTTGGCCACACTTCACAAGCAGGAAGCCTGTTCAGCTCATTTCAGGCATCTCATGCAATTGTTTTACAAGAAATACACTTTATTTTTCATGGAGACTATTCATCTTTTCTCATCTCTCCATTATTACAGTTACATATACAAAATAGAGAATGGATTAAACATGTGTATTTGAGAAATAATTCTATAAGCCTACATATGGTGCTAAAGTAAGCAATTTCAGCGCTCTTTCTTTTTACAAGTAACTAACTTAACCATTACTTGTAACAGAAATAGTGATTTGTGAAAATCTGACTCATGGAGTCACTAGCTTACTATGAAACAGTTTGTTTCATACTTGCAGTTGCTCATGGAATTGAAGAAAAAAACCTATAGTACAATAAACAGATTATAAAACATTGCATGAGAGGCTGGATCTTCAGTTCATTAGAAACAAAAATTCAGTCTCATTAGCTCCCTCCTTGAAGATGCTCTCTGTTTTACACTAACCATGTTTAGCAGCAGTTTGCTCCAGCTGACCTTAATTTAATCTATTTTTCACAGAACAATTGCTTCAGGGTTAAAACATTTTTGTTGCTAACCACTTCACATATTCTAGTACTTGGCCCTAAAGATCTTGTATCTTTCTAAGAACATTTGCTTCAAAAAACCACTGAGGGAGTTATAATTTTTTAAAACATATAAGATAATTGATTTGTAATTATCAACAGGGAGAAATACCAGTGCTTGTGTTTGCTAATCTAATTGTAAAATATATTGTTTCTTTCAAGTCTTAATGTATTGCCTCAAGTGATCACCACTTAGGCACCAACAGGCTACGGTAAATAGAATGACAGCAGGAAGTCAGAGAGATAGTATTACCCAGTTCTTGCCGTAATAAATGATGTTCTTTTCCTGACTATTGTTCAGTCCATTAACATAATTTCCAAGGGGTTTTCCCCAGTGGGAAGCAGACCAGGTGTCAGTGCTTTGAAGCGGGATCATACTTGGTGACATAATTTACCTTGCTGAAAATTCCGCGCCATATGCTTAGTTTAATGTGGAGACTTCCTCATTAAAGCGCAAATGTCACTTTGCATGCACCCACGGATGCGCTCCCATATGCACACGTGGCACACACAGACTATGTCCCTTGGTGTAGAAATGTCTGTACTTGAAGCCATTTCAAACAACACTGAGTATTGACCAGCCTGCATCTTACTTTTCCGATTTCTCTGTTGAATTCTTTGTGATTCTTAAGGCAACACTAATCTGAGAACAGATATTTCCTCACAGCCAAATGTCCATCAGCATCAGCACCACAACTGAACATTAATGCCTGTCTTTCTCACTAACAAAGAGCACATAGATTTAAAAAAACAGTGATTCGTTGGCATCAGGAGGGTGGTATATAGAGCACACCCTAAGCTATATAAATTCAAACCAGTACCCATGCTTCCGGAGTCTTTGGAGCAGTTTCCTAGGGTATGATTTATATTACTACTCATCAGGCAAAACATGTCATTAAAAAGTAGGAAAATATTCACTTTATTTATAGTTTCTAGATTTTTTTCTTCTCAGTATCTCCATTCTTTACCCTTCCAGTCTCCATTTTTTATAACTAACATGTTTAACAGACCTTTCTTCCTATTTTAAGGTTCCTATGAGGGCTTTGTGGAGAAAAGTCTCCCAAAGGCTTGGTTATGAGGTTTTGCTTAATTTTTTTACCCTTTTAACTATGTACATGGCTGAAGCTAGAAGTCTCACAGAACATAAATTGTTTGAGCTGGATTCGAATTCCAATTTGATGAAAATGTAAGCTCTAGGGTTTAGTGCCCAGAACTGTTTGGGGGTTTTTTTAAGTTCATTATGACTAATTCTGGCACAGACTTGAAAAATATTTTTTTCTTTTTACTTGCAAACTTAGTTTCCAGTTCACCAATAGACAAATCTTTCTATGGCAGATTTCAGAAAATTTTCATACAGCACATTTTCTACCTGTCTCAAATTTTCTCCAAAGACAACTTCTTCTTATTTGCATGGACTATCAATATATTATTTTGTTAAGAGACAGTTTTGAGTTTAGATCAAGTTCTCTTGACATCCTAAAATAAATACAGCTACATGATTTATGGGAATCAGACCTTTGTTAAACATGTATAAACAAGTTCCTTGTTAGGAAATTAAAAATTAAGCTATGCTAAATTAAATTAATAAATTATTCTTATAAGTCAATTTTATATTAATAATTATTTTGCTGATATGAACAGTCCCTTCATGGCTCTGAGGTTGCCGTCACTTACTGTATTCTGTCTGTATCGCCAGTAGGTTGCTGCACTGTTAATGCAGCATTAAACTCAAAGGGTGAAGAGAATGTAAAAATGTCGCTATGTTGCATTAGGGAGCCAAGAGGACATTCAAACTACTGCAAGCATAATACGCAACAGATATATAAGGTCACCGTAGTCATATCACTATCAGACTATAACCTTTTTCTATTATTACTGTACCAAGAACAAGCTTCATGCTTAACCTGCAGACATCATCTTGGAAGAGACAGGCCATACACCAAGCCAAAAACCAGTAAAATCAGTACCCGATAGAAGTTTGGTTTTCCACAAACATTAGGAGAGCTGGAGAGATGGAAAGCATTCCTTTAACTTATCTCTTTGTGCTTGAAGAATGGCTGCATGAAAATCCATCCCCAGCTCCATGGTCCCTCCCATACCAAACTGGTGAGTGCCCATTGGGTTCTGCAGCAGTGCACAGCAGCATGGCTCACAAGATTTGGGTACTCTGCAGCACCAGGAGAGCCTCAATGGCTGTTGCCTGAGGTCAGGCAGAGATGAACAGCAGCACTGTTTTATGAGCAACAGCAGCTGGCAAGCACATTAAAGCCCCGCTGCTTTCATCAGTTGCTATGACTTTATGGGGAGAAAAGGAAACTTAGTTACTAGTAGTTTATGCTCACACTGCACCTTCAAAGCCACAGGATGCTTTGAACACAAGTGTAGAAACAAGCTGAAATGCCCCCAAATGGGTTTCATCACTGCACAGCTCTCCTCAAGAACAGTCTTAAAACTGGCAAAATCCCAGACTGGTTTGAGTTGGAAGCGACCTTAAAGTTCACCCAGTTCCACCCCAAGCCATGGGCAGGAACACCTTCCAATAGGCCAGGTTGCTCCGAGCCCCATCCAACCTGTCTTGAACGCTGCCAGGGATGGGGCAGCCACAGCTTCTCTGGGTACCCCATGCCAGCGCCTCACCACCCACATACCCCCAGGTAAGGGGATTCTACACAGTGTGCTGGGCAGCACCCCCACTGCTGGTGTGCTCCCACAAGGCTTTTGGAAACAACACTACCCAGTATACAACATGCCTTGCTCTCCTCTGCCACCCTCCTGCCTGCCCCACAGCTCATAAAGAATACCCTGGCGTCAGTGAAGGACAATAACAGCAAGCTTTAAATTGAAAGGGGAATTCCATAGTGTTTTATAGTTATGAACAAGACTATTTTTCTTCCCCTCATTTTGAACAGTGGTCACACAGAGCTGAGGTGCCCTGTGAGCTCAGGGCGAGCATACCCCTCAGCTCTGCTGCCATACAGAGAGAGGGCCTCTATTCACACAAGGAATACAGAATACAACGATGGGAGCTGCAATGGCAAAATGTGACACAGCTTATTCATTTCTAAAATCTTGGTATTTGACAGAAACAAAAGAAACCTCACAGAGTTTTACATGTTCTTAAAATACCAGCACACCTACACATCTACTTGGAAGTGATGTCTCCTCTGTTTGCTGACCTTAGCACTTGGGCTTTTTCCTGCAATTGTGCTTTAAAGGCAAGTTCTTGGCTGAACAAACCAAGCAGATGTTGGACTTTATTTTACCCTCTTTTTCTTTCACTTTTAATCTTAAGATCAACCAAAACCTGCCTGCAATAAGGCATTAAATTTATTCATCTATAAAGGACAAAATATACATACAGGCTATTTTTTTTTTTCCACACTACACCCTACTCAAGTCAGTGCTTATATATAACACCACAATTTATGCAAGTTCTGTTTAGTTTGGGGTTTTTGTTCTACCCCATACCCTCACACCCATTTGGGCAGCAAAACAGCCCAATCTCTGCAGGCTGCTTTGAAAACTACACAAAACACATAGAAGCATTCTTTTTATATACACATATATTTTTAAATATGATCCCACCAAGCCATTAATGTTCGCATGATAAATGAGCAACTTTAGCTGCTGCTATTAATTCAACATCTAACAGCCATTTTATCCAACACTCAGTAACAGTTGGTGCTATAAGTAATGATACAGTTCAAAAGCAGACTCTGACGGCTTAACCTGCACTGACCCAAACATATATAAAATCTCTGGCTTTCATGTTGGACTGTTTGGCTGATGCATCATAGCTACACAGTAAAATACTTCAAAATGTCTCAGTCCCCAGGGGATTCAAAGAACACTTGAGAATTATTCTACTTTTTTTCTTACAGCTATATGATCCAATATGATAATAATTTGGACAATAATTCAACAATTATTAATAGTATTGCCTTGATGTTTGTCAATAGGTGCATTTTACACCTGCAGACCCCTGTATTTGGCCTCCTCTGCCCACTGAAAGCAAACTTTATGCTAATTTTACACAAATATGTTTGTGCTGTCACCTTCAGTTTTGTCTTTCAACAGGAAAACAGTTTTTCAAGTCGAAATGCCATGCCACTTAAAACATACAAGTCCCCTCGTTACACTGGACTAGGCCAAACACTGTCGTCATTCACAGATTGCTTCAGTGTCTGGAACACTATAAAACTTCTGTTAAATTTAAGGACAAGCGCATAGTAAGAAATCTATACATAAAGAAACCAACAGAGAAAAGGTATGTTTTTAAAAGAAACAAGTAAACCTAATATATACTATGTAACAAATGCTTAAAAATGAAGAGAAGGAAATATGACAGAGGTAACAGCTGTAGTGTCTCAAATGTAATATATAAAGATTCCCACATTCACCAAATGTGGTCAGCAAGGAAGGGAAGAAATCTGAAACAACACAGTATGTGCTTGAGCCTGAGTAGATCATTACAACTTTGAGAAAATAAGGAAGGAAGCAGTATTACTACTACTTTGGTAACATTCACACGCAAACACATTCCTGTCTTAGTCTTACGACATGTCAGATAGTTCATCTTACCATGGCATTTTACATCAGTATTTGAGAAAGTGCCTGTATATAGGACCACATACTGTTCTGCAAATAATATATTTGGATAGTGCAACCATGTATAGCAAATCGTGTTGCAAAGACATCACTTCAAACAAGACTTCTGAACCTAAACTCTTCATTTGAGATGCATTATTTACTTTGTATGTTGATCTCACAAGAAATTTTATATCTGTATCTTCCCACAAGAAATCAGAATGCTTCACTTCAGAAACATGCCATTCTTTTCAGACTTTTCAGACTTTTAATTCCTTTCAGTTACATTTTTCTGCAGTTAAAATATTAGCTTAAACCACAACATCCTCCAAAACAGAAAATGCCCAGTCAGGACAACTGAGAAATTAACAGAAAATACAGATTCAAAATGCAGCTCTTCTGTTTGCTTTCTCATGTTCTAAGACTTTTCACTAGAAGGGATCTGGTCCTAGCAGGAAATAACACTGTAGCATCCTGTAGCATCCTCCTTATGGTACCAGACTGGGACAGTCAAGTTTCCTGACATGGAAAATGACATACGGCCAAGAGCCACAAAACACCCACTCAACCTTAGAGCAGTGACAGCAGACACAGCTGGAAGCAGTGAAAATGCTCACAGAAAGGAAAATGGCATTCATAGCTCTCTAGGCCTCTTTCTTTGCTCCTGGAGGGACCTATGTTGAGAACACAGCTGGTCAGCACAACCCAGAGACAATTTCAGAGCCATCTTCTGGTTTATATGCTCCCCAGGCTCTAGAGGTGAATCACTCACAGTTGTATATGCACAAATATGAGCTGTGGAGCCGCTTATATTTGGCCCTTTTGGGGAGCTGCATTTCAACTACACAAATATACAAAAAAAATTAAGAGCTAGAGGGTCTGCTCCTGTTGTGAGCTGTTGGTCATCCTCGATCTCATTGCCTTAAGAACTGAAGAGAATGGGTCCAGATGACATCAACCCCATGCAGCAGATGCCTCTCAGAAAAGCAAGTCTGTACACGCAAAATGTATTTAGATTGTTTTTATCTATTCCCTATTACATTTCCTCACCACTTTCAAGTGTTGAATGAAATTTGGATGATCAGGAGCTGAGAACATACCCCAGCAAAAGATAAACTCTCCCTGAATTAACAGCCTCACCACTGCCTTAATTGCTCAATGGGACAAGCAATAGCCCCCAAAGCCCAGAGCTTCTCTTTTACATGGACAGGAGCTTATTGCTCTGGGTAATCCTGTTCTTCACCTGCATTGCACCTTCACACATGAATGCTCAGCTGAACAGATGTAAAAATATTTTAGAAAGGCTTTCAAGAGAAAGCTCTTATTAAAGATCCTAAACTGCACAGTGTGTGAAACAATAACACGGTCTGCCTGAAAATGTCATAGCCTTGTCTGAACAGCCCAATACCTTATGTGCTCTGAATAAAGATAGAGATGTAATTGCTTTTCTTGTTACGACTCACTTGTGCATCATAGATTTTTTAATATCCTGCAGAACACATGTATTGTGGGAAGGCAGCAGGTGACAGCAGTAAACACATGCAATGTTATTTTTCTTTATGATAGATATGAGCAAGGAAGTCTAAGTGATAGCTTAGGCTTTTAATAATCAACTATGGAATCTTATGGGCAGAGCATGCATTTTGCCAAGAGCAAAATCACTAGAACTTTAACTCCAGCCACTGGGGGGAAATTTCATTCAGTTAATTGTACCCATTAAGTCACAGGTTATGCAATGAAATTATTTCAGCCTCGCCTACCTTCGAAAACAGGATGCGATTATCAGCAAAGAAGCTTTTCCTGGGAACGAATGGTGTTTAAAAAAGCTCTGTGTTGTTAGAAGTCTAATGGACTGCCATGTAAGGGGAGCTGAGCTGGTGCTATGCAGCTTTTGAAAAACAGTAAGAGAGTTAGGAGAGAACTGCAGCTGGCAACGCCTGTACAGTTTCATAGGTATGGAATGCCTGTAAATATAGTAAGCTAAATAATTCCTAAAATTCTGGAGAAGATTTAAAGCCAGCCTCCCCTACCTTGGCACTTTGTGGGCTGACACAGTAACAAACTGCATGAAAAGAATGAAATTTACATTCTTGTAGAACACGGTGTGTTACTGCAGAGATGATCTCTAACAGTCCAATTAAGCTTCCCACTCTCTCCTGCACACTGTCTAAACCCACTCAGCCCTCACTGCAGTCATCTCCCCTCTTCCATAGCTTTAGCCCAAGCCCTGTGGTCTGAAAGAGGGAACAGTTTACAAATAAAGCCCTCCAGAAGGCAATTAGGAGCCTGTTGG
Source organism: Psilopsiagon aymara (assembly GCA_024733675.1). Taxonomy (NCBI): domain Eukaryota; kingdom Metazoa; phylum Chordata; class Aves; order Psittaciformes; family Psittacidae; genus Psilopsiagon; species Psilopsiagon aymara. Next base: position 11,415 of record JANRGW010013456.1, read on the forward strand.
TTGAAACCAGAGTTGTGCTTAGTACAGAAGCGGCTGGGATTTCCCCAGGTCTGTTCAAGATAACGCTGTCCAATAGCTCCAGCCAGGCCACCAGGCATCCTGGACAAATGTGAAGTCCTCTGATTCTTGAAAATTTCCCAAACAGAAGTGTCCTGACAGCAAAATGCAGATCCATGGCAGACCAGGCGTACAAAGGTGTATCTCTCATTCATGTATCTCAATAGAGTCACAGCACCAAAACCAGAGGGAAGGAGAAGCTTAATAGGTTAAATCTGAAGAGGTCACCAGACCTCTCACAGGCTGCCAGCCTCCTCCCATGGATTCACACTCCTAATGTATGCACCCACGTGGCCTTTAGGAAGAAAGAAATCCTTCGTGTTTCCTGAAGCAATGAAACAATCTGAGTCTTTCAATGAAAAGCATACAAAGCATATTAAAGTGTTATTAATTCAATTAAAACAGATAATCAGTGGTTTGCATTTGTAAATTATGACCTCAAAGTTTCTCATTATTAAACTGGAAAATCAGAAGCAAGAGGAACACCTGAATTGCCAGGCTTTAACAAGTCTGCCTCGAAGCTGTGCCAGGTCAGGGAGTGGGATCAACCCATTCATTTATGTGATGATGCTTCTGGCTGTTGGAATTTCCCTCAGCAGCGAATAAATTGTAATGAAAAAGAACGCTAAAGCAAATTCTTCTGAAACCCCCAAAGCTCTAGGCTGTTACAGACGAAAACCAGTGCTGATGAATTGAGAGAGTATGTTTCAATTCCAGCCACATCCAAAGTACATTAAACAAACTGGAATTAAAATATTGTCCTGGGACAATGAATTCTGCTATGTACATAGAAACTAAGGAGCACCTGGGATTAAAGTCTGAGGACAGGACCTCCAAAGGGGTTTTCTACAGAAAGACTTAAGTGACAGCGAACCAACTCATTTGGTTAATCCAGCACTGATTGTCAAGTATGTTAAGTCATTTATACAGATCTTATTTGGTGGTCCTAAATTCTTGTCACTTAATCCTTCTCAAAGTACTTGGCTACCATGATCTAGGGCAACTATAGCCCCAATGGGAGATGCAGACAGGTGGTTTAACTTGCCTGAACATATTGCTTACCCATCTCTGCTCAATTCCCTAGCTTTCCAAGTCAGACCAGAGGGATCCAAGGCTATAGACTCTAAATAAATAGTTTCTTTAGCCAGATCTTGCAGACATTTCAGTTTCCTAAATATGTTCCCAACCATTCAAGCCCTCCACTTCAGATGAATGCATACAGTCCGCTCCTTCAGGATCACAGCAAAAGTCAGCCCATCACAACCTGTATTTAGGTTTAGACTTTTCTCCTGCAAAATCAACTTGATAAAATTTGCCCTGCTTATGGCAACACCAGCATGCAGCCCTACACACCCACATGCACTCACTGTGGGTTTGAGCTACCCTGTTGTGTGTAGGAAAGGCCACACAACATTGGACTACAGCCCCATCCTGCCTCCGGAAGTGAGTAATCATCAGCAGTTTTTGGTGTCGCCAAGCACAGAACAACAATGCTCAGAATACTTCCCCTTCTCCACTCATATACAGCTTGTGGCCTTACACAGTCACCTATCTCCCTGTGCTTTATAGTGTGGAAAGCAGTTTTCTTTCACTAATGTTTCTTAATCTCATGTAACTTTTTTACCTTTCTTACAACATTCTAATGCTGTGCAATTAAAATGGCAATTTTAAGAATTAGATATGCAGATACAATTGAGAATAATAAAGAAGTGAAGACTTCATTTGGGTTCCTGGAAAATTACAATTTTTTAATATTTTTCTTTTCAAAATGAAAATTCTTTCAGTGGAAAGCTTTATATAGAGAGACAGTATTTCTTGGTCAGAGCAAAGGCACACAGTGGGTGAGATGGATAGATTACTTCTGAAAATAACCCTGCTTTTTTGGATAAACAGGACCCTACATCTCACATGCCGCTCTGAACTGAGTTTCGCCTAAAAATTTCATCTTTACCCTTCCAAATTACACGTCACCAAACACAAAATAAACATAAAACCACAAAAAGGAGAATCAGGCAGAGGTGGGAGTGAGGAAATTCTCTTTCAAGCATGCTACCCTGGTTGAAAATAAAGTCCTTGCAATCAGACTGGTGCAAAACAATAGCAGGTTACCAGCATTCCCAAAAATAAAGACAAAATGTTGAAGATCAGTAAGTTTTAGTTTCAAGACTTCAAAACACCTTAAGAAAATAAAGTTTAAAAAATGGCTTTAAGGGCTAAGAGCTTCCTTGGCAATGCTAGCGGGAACTAGAACCATCCTGATTTAATTCCCTTGCATTTCAGAAAACTAATAATGGTTCTAAATAATTAGAAACTGTTATTACATTAAAATGCATGATACATACTGATTAGATCATATTAAAATGAAAAGAATAATTTGAATTATTTACACACAAAAAACCTCAAAGTGAGACAAATCTATGAACCATAAAGACAAAGAAAGGAATTCCTCTAATAATAACAGCTCATTGCACAACTAAATTTTATAAATATTAGTTATGTTTGAATAGCATCAAATAAAGAATTTACACAAAAAAAATACCCATATGTACTTACTGCAATAAAGTCATTTAATACCCTGGATATCTCAGTTCAAAACTCATTTTTAAACAACTAGATGCAAAGCAATGATTTTTCATTAAACTCAAAATACTCAGTATATTACAAATTATCCAAGACTATGATGTGAAATGCTTTTGTGACAGCAGTTTTATTTAATATTCATTGACAGCTTCTCTAAGGATAGACTGAGAACTAATAAATTCAGAATGTATTATAATATAGTATTATAATACACTACACGATTTATATTTAGCGTTTTATACTAGCCATAACACTCGGTACAAGGCAGGTACACTGAATACAAAATATATTAAGATATTAAACTAGATAGCAAAATATTCTTGCTATACCTACCCTTAGTTTAAATCTGTTGAACATATAAGCTGAGGGCAACATTTCTGCTTTTTAGGTGACTCTTTCCCTAACTCTCTCTCTGGCTCTCGCTTGCTGTGCCATGGTAACACTGAGCTAAGGGCCGTTATAACCTTTAATTTGGTTCACAGACCAAGTAATGCACAAATCTGGAATGAAATTGCTCGCTTTCCTCTGTAGTATCTGTGAGTAGTCTTCTCTGTGTTTTTATATCAAGTTGAACCTATAATTGCTTAACTTATGCTTTGCATGATGGATGCTACTCACAGTCAATGATTTACATAGCTGAAGAAACCATTTGATAAATCACGACTAAAGAACACAAACGCTTCTTAAGAAACAGTTTCTACATTTTTCCCTGAATATGCGTGAGCTGCTGGCCAGAGAACAGATCAGATACAGCTCAATGCATTTATAGGCTGATTTCCTAAGATGACGTATGGAATCCCATTGCCTGCTTGCCGTCTGCTGGTCCTCTCCACATCCATAACGTCCCTGCCTGCTGGCTGGCTTCAGACAGGGATCTTGCATTCCTAAAAAGATTCAAAATGCTGCCACAGTGAAGAGTGATTCTATTAATGCCTACAGTGAAGGAGGGAACTATACAAACTCAAGCCTCCAAATATGAGCTACTGAATGTTCATGGCACTGACACAAATGCCATGCTCATTGGACAGCTTTAGTGACCCTTTCAGCCCCTGCCTCAGCATGACTGGAGGCAAGAGATACCTCCAGAAGGCCATGCTGGGGGTGCTTGGAAGGCCATGGTGGAAGGGCAGGCACTCACCAAATACCTGTCTCCAGCCCTGGCACATGGGGTACCAGGACTGCAGGGCATGGTGCAGGAGGCACAGTATCCTCTTTGAAGAGAGTATTCTGGCCAAAAGCATCAGGCACACAGAATTGGCTGATTTCTCCTAAGAGCCACAGAGAAGCAGGGGATAGTGAAAAGATATCTGACAAGGAGGAGAAGGAAGTCTTGCTTAAAGCTTTCCTTGCTGAACCCCGCTATCCTGCAGGCCTTAGCCAGCTAGAACATATTAGGAATGTTGACATCTAGTCAGTTGTGTTGCTGTTGATCCTCCACTGTGCCAAAGTTTAAGTTCAGCCATCTTAGTGTAATTGAATTTGAAAGGTCAGTCACAGCTCAGACACAAATCTAATAGAAACCTGGCTCCAGTTACCCTAGTGCTTAAAAAAATACTTATTACAGAGTAGTGGTAAAGTACTCTTCAAAATAAATTTAAAAACATACACACATATTAAAAAAAACAACAGACCACACACAAAAAGTTGTTTTGCAACTGTGACAGCAGGCTTAGATCTTGTAGAACTGATGGCATGCATCTTACTCTGGTTTGGGGCCATCTTCTTTCTTCTATTTCCCACATAACTGACATCAAGCTGACTTACTTCCTTTGGGGTGCAGATGGCAGGGACTGCTGACAATAAAATGTGTGGCAAAAGACTGGGAAGAAAACTGTCAAGATGGGACTTCCATCAAATATAGTGGGAAAACATCCAATGAAGAGAGATGACATAATCCCCAAAACAAAGTAGTAAATTTCTTCACTCTCATGTCCTTCACAGCTCTCAAGATAAAGGAATGATACACTATATTATACAATGATATTGGGTTGGAATTAGGGGCATTTGTTCTGTCAAAGGGGTTTACAGAAGTAAAAGGTTAGTGAGAGCTATCATGCCCTGGGTGCACAAATGAAGAATGACAACAGTACGAATTCTAGAAATTTCCTGCAGCCCAAAGAAATACTGCCACCAGAGCACCAAGTTTAAAAAGGCCGACCAACTCTTAAGCACAAGCAGGGCCAACTTGGTGTTTGGGTAGTCTATGACTCAGCTAGATGGCATTCTTTAATATCGACACATGAGCACTTCTAACAAGCAGTGGAGCAGGAGAAAGCACATCTGCTTCTTGAAGAAGTTTGGCTCCTGCAGAACAATGATGGCTCAAAGTCAACTTCAGAAGCACTTGCTGACCACTTGAGGAACTTGTCTCCCTACCACTTCTCCTCTTCTGCTGAATTGCTCACTGGATGAGGACCTTTTTTCTTTATCTCTTCCTAGTGCAATACCATTCCGCAAGAACATTATCCCCCAACAACAAGGGGCTTAAATCAGAATTTATTTGCAAGTATTGCATTTCAAGAAAATTCAGTTCATTCTCCAGTGAAGACAAACTGCCACTACATGGAAGCTTGGATAGCTTTTCAACTTCAGGTTGAGTTTTCATATGACAAACCTGAGGCTGAGAGCCTCTTTCACTGCACAAAATATATAGACTTGGTCATAAGTCTTTAAAGCCCTGATGTATTCCAGTCCATTAATTTTTACAGTTCAATTTATGTTGCATTATAAGGAGTGTGCTGAACTGCCCAAAAGTACAGATTTGCCAAACTATCCAAAAATAATCAGGAAAGCAAGAAAGTCAGGATACCATCCAAATCATAAGCCGTATGGCCATTTTGCTACCAGTTCAGATGGTAATAATTTTTTTAAAGCACTGTTAAACATATCTAGGTGAATATGACTTTAAATCACACTTTCTGCTGAATGTTTAAGGAACTGCCAATTTAAAATGAAACATAACCCACAGACAACTGACACAGGTTCACATATATTGTGAATAACAAAACAGGTTAGTAGGTTTGTATGACATACAACTAACTAAGCTATTACATTGCCACACAGTAAACAAAAGGGATCACACAGCTACTAGGTGAATTCTGCAATACGGAAGAATCTTGTCTTGGCAAAAAACAGAAGTATCAAGGAAGCAGAGCCAGTGAGAGAAGATGCAGCATCATTACCATCACAATACATCTTCCTACCATAAAGGAGTGAAATACTGTTAAATTGAGCTTATCTTCTGCAAGTCAAACATATGTTGGAACTTTTTATTTGCTTGCTCTGAAATTTACATGACAATTGACATACTTCCCAAATGCAAACTCATCATATAAGCAGCAGAGAGCCTGTCTGATCACTTCCTTATGAAACTACAGCAGGTAGTGAAGGTCTGAATTATTTCTGTTTCTCTTCTATGCAGTATCTGATACAGAATTCTAGGCTTCAGGGCCATTACTGTGCTGCTTCTCAATTCTTACATATTCATGGAGAGACTCTCCCAGAGTCACGTCCCTACCTGACATCTGACAGTTCTCTTCTGACTTCCAAAGTTCACAGCTACCCATAATCCCGGTTAAAAATAGGGCAGATTAAAAATAATATTAAGAACATTTAATGAACATTGGGCTGTCTAACTAAGTACACAGTTAAGAGCATTATGTAGGTTTTTATATAGCCAGGTTGTGATATACTGATGGTTTGCGCTATCATTTAAAATAAGCTGAGAGCAAGTTTGCGCCAACTAATCACAGTAAATCACAAGTGAAGAGAACCTGCATTTAGAGAGGTGTTTGGAAACATGCTGTGGAAGAATACTGAACACTTAAACCCATACCAGATTATTATTTGAATAGGATTTTATATTAATACTTCCTCTCCGTCATTATCATTTATGCCTTTTTATAAGTAGTTTTAGCAACCCTGCTGCAGTGAGATGTTCAAATTCATTCAAATCCAGCCTTTTCAGGTCAAGAAACTGGAATTTTAACAAGTGGCAAACTAAAATGTCAGGACCAATCATACAGACAGCTGTTTACAAGACTTATTATTTTGTTTTACAGGCCCAAGAAGGTTTGTCCTTCTCTGAAATTGCTGTGCTAACATTTACACCGTACAGTAAAGGTACTAGATAACATCAATAGGTTTTTGACACTTCAATTTAAATTGCAAAATTCTCAGAGAGTCCTTCACAATTCTCAAATCTTTCATATGCAGTTACAACAAAGCAAAATGCTATAACCAAAGTGATAGAGCATCTGCATTTAAAAAAAAAAAAACAAAAACCAAAAAAAAAAAAAAAACAAAAAAAAACACCCTGTATCTAATTTTCTATTACAGAAGAAAAATGGGGAGATGACCTTCAGTTCAGGCTGTTTATAGCTGTCATTTTTACTGGGCTGTTCAACCGTATTCAAAGACTTTGTTTAGAATATTCATTTTCCATGTAAAAATAGGAAGTACCATAAGTACAAATTCCAACTCACAGGCAAAAGATGAACACAGGTTTCAGAAAATCCTGAAGAAAATTAGGCCAATGTCCTATGTAATGTTTTACAGCAATTCACAGACTGTCAAAAGACCATACGCTGGCCTCTACTTCTATAGAGAAAAATTCGCCCATCACTAGAGTCCTTTGAAGCGGCATTCTTCTTCCTTTCAGATGTCACCTGTGGATAATAGTAAGAAATATCTCAATGGACTTAATCTGAAGCCTATTCTGATCAAAGGAAAGAATACCATTTAGGCTACACTGAGAACTCTATCAAGCTCTTTGTGCCTTTTTTTCTGGAGGCAGTAAATTATAGGAATAGGATGAGAAATTATAAATATCACACTTCTATGAGCACAAGTATGTTAATGGGTAAAGATTATATACGGCAAGTTTTATCCTATAGCTTATGTATCAGCTCATATTAAAATGTTAATTAAAGGAGATGTAGCAGCACTTCAGTGTGTGAGCTTCCAGTACTTAAATGGTTAATAGTTTTCACTGACAGATTTGATTTTCCTTTTTTTCTGTATAGAGATAAAAGCAGCGGAATGTCTTGTTTTGTTAGAGCCCTTGGCTTATGTTGCTCACATATATAAAGGAATTATTATACCCTTATTTTAGAGGAGGTAGATCAAAGAAATGCACTTTGCAATTGGCTATGTTAGAGGTAATGTTCATGGCACTGTTTAAAAACATACAAATGAGTCAGAAACTTTCATTAAAATCTCAGTATACGGTAATCCTTTCCTAGCAAATAATCTATTCTTCTTTGTATTGATAGGTAAAAAGACCTTATGGTTTCACTACAGCTACTTGCCTTTGTAAGAATAAGGAGCTATGCTGCAGGTGGAGAACTTTCAGTGCAGTTTCTCTTCTCCCCTGCTGTTTGGAAAATGCTAGACATTCACAAGGAGAAGGGTATTTGTACTGTTCTATTTGCTTTATCTCAAACTTACATATCCAAATGCTACAAGGGATGAGGAAGCCACTTAGACAACATGATGGGTCAGATTAAATATTTTCATATGACTGAAGCCTATATTCTTGTCTGTGTTCTACCATTTCTTCAGGAAATAAAGTATAGAATAAATTATTCTGGCTTTGGATGAACATATTCTATTTCTTATTACGTGAACTGTTAAAACTTTACTGTAAACTGATATTTTGTTTGTATTTTACAGCTCCCAGTCTAACCAATCCATGATTAAGATTTCTAAGTACAACATTAACACCTGTAACAGTGACTATGAATACACTTAGATAAGAATTTTAAGCTCTCAGATGGTGGCTTCACATGTTTCTATTTTTCACTCAGGGACTTTATGACATATAAAATATTAATTAAGCTTTACAACATTCTTATTTAACTAACTTGAGATAGAAAAATTGAGACAGGGAGGTCAAACAAGTCCATAGCAAAGTAAAATTCAAGTCTCAAAGCCCTTTCATTAATCATACAATCCCAAATACACTATGTAACATTTAAAGGTATTACATTTAGTTCTGTCAAAGACAATTCAGGGACTCACACAGAATAAGCCACTGAACATTCTCTGTGTTAATTCTTTCTTACGGCCTCTTTAATTAGCAGGTCAGTAACATAATAAACCACAATGGCTCCCTCAGTATCCATCAAGCCGGTGTGTAGAGAAGACTGGGAATTTTTTTTTTCCCTTTAAATGAAACCATGATAATGTTCTAATTTCAGGTACTAACACCTCTTTCAGAGTTATTTGCTGAAAAGTAGGTCTAGATCTGGCATCTAATTTTCAAAGAGAAATCACAAGGTTGTATTATCAGGTTTGTAAATTGCCACTAACTTCAACAGAAGTGATGCTACAGTCCATAATGAGAAGGGGAAATTACAGGCAGCTGTCACATTTTACCCACATACCTTTTCATACTTTTTTTCCCAGGCTCCAGGAGGAAAACACACACCTTCCTGTGTGAGATGCACTGCTGGAATAAAAAGCCTGACTATGCAAGGGGGCTGAGTGCTTCAACAACCTCTGAAGTTGCGGGCGGGGGAGGTTAAGACACTTGGCACCTTGCAAGATTGAGCCCAAAGGCATTATCAAGTCGAAATTTCAGGAAAAAATAGTTCTAGCTCTTAGACTTATTGAGGAATTGCACTGTCTTATTTAAACAGCAAAGAGCCTTGGGGAGTCTGAATTTCTACTGTTACAATGCCTGCTGAGGAGGTCTGAATGACATCAATTAAGAAACTTGGCAGGACGTAATCTGTTAATTTTATGCCATTTACATCCATTCTCTTAGCCATGCCAACTGTCAGCATTTGAACTGTTTAAGTTCTCTTTTTCTCCTTCTGTCTCTGCTGCACAGGATGGCAAAAGCTTAAGTTCTAAAGGAAGCCTCGGCAGCCATTGTTACTCCAGGCTTCAGTGGGTCTTTTCCTATGTCAAAAAATGTCACTGGTATTCCTGTTATTAACTCTTAGGAGCACACTATTATTCCCGGTACATCCGTTATTGCCAGATTACTGCATGCTTGTAGGAGATTGTTTTTCCCTTTTCTGTACTTCATGAACCTACATACATCACGGTTGTATCTGCCTCTATGCCTTTGCCTCCCCTCAGAGATTTTCTGTTGCAGCACATCATCAGTAGAACTGCTAAAAAACATGCTAAAACACACAACATCACAGCCCAGGAGAAAAGTGGGGTAGATATAATCCCAATGAATCAAACTTCTGAAGGAGGTTGGTACAACATCACTTAGCTTCATTTGCATTTCCTATCTACTTCTGGCTGCTACAAGAACTGCTTCAGGTATACTTGCAGCTAGAACTAAATAACAATCACCTATACAGTAAAAACATAGAAAATTGTTTTTCTGACTGTCATGGTCTGCCTATGTTGGAGCAAAATTCCGTATCATTTCTGCAGATTATATCTGATATTTAGCAGGCTGAAAAAGTGTTTCACAGCATCATTGTCCAACCTCAAACAGTACTCACACTTAATATGGCTGCTGCTACTCCAGCCACACAGGCTGATAAACTTTGACCCAAGAGGACATAAACCCAGATTTAAGTTTAAAAAAAACCTTTCACTAATCCAATACCTCCCTTTTTCCTGCCTGAACAACTAAAAGAAAAACTAAGATTCAAATATTCGTTGCTTTAAAAGCTCCACAAAAATAAGTTTCTATTTCCTGCTTTTGCCGTTGTTATTTTGCAAGATTGTCCATTATTTATTTTTTCTTGGGTATTATTCATTCTTCATCTTAGTTCTTTCCTTATGCCCACCTTTTCCTTCACTTCTCTCCATAATTTCTGTTTTCCCCTTTCCTCACTCCATAAGGTTCTCTTTCCTTCTTCTTCCCCTGTTCTCCATTCCTATTTTTATTTCTCATGCTCCTTAACTAATTATCTCTCATCCGTCCTGCAACTGCAATATACTCACCCAGTTTTCCCTCCTTCCCCTTCATAGCTACTAAGCAAAGGCACCAGAGATTCTCAAATTGCACCAGACATTCTCAAACCATTTATGCAAACATTATGTTTCCTATTTTGACTCCAAACCTCTCATTGTTTTCCTCTTTCTCTTCCTCAACTAAAAACCACTCCTTTCCCTGTTAGCACTAACTTCTTTATCCGTTCACATTTTTCCATTCAGGTAAATTAATTTGTACTAGACCAAAATACTTAGATTTTGGCATATGTAGGATGGCTTTTGAAGGGAAAGATTTACTGCTCTGCCTGTCACTGCCTTGAACCTATTAAGGCTTCACCCAATCTCACAAACACAGACACAACATTAAATTTAGGAAATGGGGTTTTGCTTCAGAACCTGCAGCTTGTCAGGGCTTTCTTTCGGGTGAAAAAAAGTGGCTCTGAGTGTTTAAATCCACTTCATGGTGAATAAAAGACAAACCTAGAGAGTCCTTCTCTTGTCACTGAAGACACCAGGTATTTGTCCTTTTATTGTTAAATATTCATTTAAGCCATATACTTCTCTGAAATATTGGCTGGATACAGTCCAGTTGCTTAAACAGAGGCATTGTTTACATTCTTGTACTTCTGATATAATGGTAAAAAATTGGAGCTACTCACTATGCAAGGCAGGTAGAATAAAATACTGGCTTATTAGGCTTAGAGTATCTGGGGGACTCAGGTGGACATCACTGCAAGCAGTTCTCATAGATGTTGTTAAAATGAAAGAAGAGATACTGGGGTCAATACTAGAGAAGCTTTTTATGTTGACCTTCTTCAAAAAAACATTGTCCTTTATGATAGAGGGTTTAATAGCTTGTACTGAAAAAAGGGTAAAAATATCCCAGTCTCAGTTTTAAAATATTCCATACACGCAGTGTATCCGCTTACACACAAGATTCTTGTTACAGTTAATTCTGAGCCAAATACAAGCAGTAGGAAATTAAAAGCAGGGATATCCAGACAATGTAGCGCTTGGCTTTACTGCAGATTGCAGTGGTTTCTGTTGACATAATTACTGCTGAAATCTACCTCTTAGCAGCAAGCTCATTCAATATAATGCAAAAGCCACAGGGAAAAAAGAGAACAAGGACACCAGATATTTTGGGTCACTTGAGTGGCCAAGTAAGAAACATTACGGAGAGCAGATCAGAGGAGCCTGTCATCAGTCTCCTCTCCTGTGTTTCTTTTGGAGGAGAATGCAGACGACTGTTTGCCTGCTCCTACCCCCCCGCACACACATAGAATCATAGCATCATACCCACACACTCTCAGATCTAGAAGTTCAGAGCTCTCACTAGGACTTTCAGTGGCTGAACTTTCCTCCTTTGTGCCAGAAGCAAGAAGTGTCTCACAGAGATAAAAAGGTGTGCTTTACTGCTGAGGAAATAGGGAAGCATTAAGTCTTGTTTTACTGTGCCTATAATGACAAATTACATGCTAACTTCTACAAGGCTAAATTTTATATAGCTCTGTTTCACACAGACAACTTGTTTGAAAAGCTGTCAGAATGCAGCAATAACTCATTATCTACCTTGCAGGAAGTATCAAGTTACTCAGAAAAGCTAGCATTATAATATAGGATAATTTTCAGGTGAGTTAAGAGGGAAAAAAGTGGCTATTAGGACACTGTATTTATTGCATAAACCCTTCATAATTCAACAGAAAGCTTCAGCACAAAGCAGAATTTAACCTGCAGTTTGCAGAGACACATCACTTCAAAATTCATCTAGCTCAATTTTACTAACTATCCATCTTTCGCCATGAATTCTGGCAAATACAGACTCATTTTCCCAAACATGAGAACGTCAATCTAGACGACATCCTGACTTCTATTTAAGGTAGCATCTCAAAGAAGGATTTACTTTAGAGTTAATAAAACCATAGAGTTAATCCAATTTCACAGATGACACTGACCAATTTATCACTCCAGGGAAAAGTACTTTTTCCCACCTAACGATGAATAAATAAGCAGCAATCTCAATTGCCCATGATCAAAAATGTTTAGCCCTCATGGCTAATTAGTAATATTTCCTTACAGTGACGCAAGTATCACAAAGTTGTTAAAACTCATTATTTCTTTTAAGGTAAAAGTCACCAAAGTATCGGAATAGGCTCCATATTTTCATGACTTCGACTACAAAAAGCTGTACTTGTGAAGCAGTAACTGGACCGTAAACATTTCTTACAGAATGTTACATAAAATTTTTAGAAGGTACGTGGTCACATAACACTTGCAGGAAGAGGTTACAAGGGTTAGGACCAGGAGAAGTCCCATGAACTTCAATGTTATCATGACTTATTTACGTACTTTGAAGCAGTATCATCATCATCATGGTCGTATTTTCCAAAAGCAAAGTATGATATTTTTTTGAAAGAATGTATAAGTTAAAAATCAGCCTTCTCTTCAATCATTAAGCCTTCTAGTTTTTACTGCCAGAAAGTTTTCCATCAGCCTCCTCTGAAATGTATTTGCACTCTTCCATCCTCAGCCTGTGCTCGCTCAGTCCCTGTTACCACAACAGTTTCCATAGAAGGTAAACAAATGACACTTCTCAAGACAGTTTGTTCAGGTAATTTCACAAGATTATCACAGACATTTCCTGTTACTGCAGGTAGGCAACAGTGAAACAATTTTACTGATTTCCCTTTTCATTGGATCTGTTTTGCACAGTGGTTTTTTCCCCCTCAACTTATCCCTATGATCTAGAACCAAAAATCTCAATTACAGCCTGAAGAAAAAGGAAAGACACTGCTGTTGTGTTTGTCAATGGCATATAGAATAATAATGCTCAAAATGGAAAGAAAACTGTCTATGTTACAGACCAGATTTGCTACAGTGATAAAGTGGTCCAGTATCTCTGTTCAGATGAACTGTTTAATATTCTGTTGGGAGTATGTCACACAAATATCCAGACAGAAAGAACTGCGTTTTGGTAAACTTAAATACTACCCATCACTTCTCTGCTTCAACACCCACATGCACATCACGATACAAGGTTTCTACCTGTGTTTTCAGTCATTAAGTGCCTTCTTAGACAGCTTTTAGAGAGCTTTCTACTGACATGAAGAACATGTTATGCAAACTACTTCTTTGGGGTGGGAGGGAGACAGCATACTTGGAACTTTCTGAAGAAGCCAGCAACATTCTGCGAAGAGGCAGAATATCACATAGCTACTGCAGTAGTTCATTTTGATTCTTTTGTAAAAGCTATCAGTCAACAGCCAGTAGAGTTTGCTAAACGTATGACTCTGTGAGATTTCATTACCACCAAAAATACCAGTCTCCTCAGCTGATGAATTACCCCTGACAGCTGATAGATACTTTTTAAAGGGAGCCTGCTATTACCATTTTTTATGCCAAAAGTATTTTGTCTCTTACCAAATAGAAACTGAGCGCTGCATCCAATATTTCTTACCAGTCAAGTCTTTCCTTACGCATAGCACTCCTTCGGGACTCGATGCTTCTTGTAACCCTGAAAGAAACGAATGTTGAATAGATTATATCATGGGGCTGAGGTTTGATACTACTTCAGATGAGCTGAAGTAGTAACCTGAAATAATATATTTGCTAGATTAATTCTTTATAAAGTGTGAACTACTTTTTCCTGCAACAATATTCCCAGTTAACACACAGGGACACGATGCTTTATCAACCCTACCTGCTTGTGTTATCATAGACCTCACTGATGATCTGTGTGTGCCATTTGAATGTAGACTAACATGGGATATTTTTATTTCCATGCATCTTTTAACAAGCATTTAAAATGTAGAAATTCAACCTTTATCTAAAGATACATCATGCAGTCCTCTTCTAGTTAACAGAGCCAAAGGGCTTCCATCACAAGGATTTAAGCCAGAAAAGCATCACTCTTCCTTAAAAGTTGAAGCTCTAGGTTTTATAGCTGGTGTCTGACTTTGTAAACATACGTTCTGTATTTGCCAATAACAACCCATAGTTTTGTCCCCGTGATTAACTGCACACTTGATTCGTAACACCGAGCCAGCTCATTAAGCTGACCCAAAGTTAACATTTGAAATAGCTTAATCAAACATCTATAAATTACATCTGCAGTTAATTGTGAATGTAAATCTGGACCACCAAAATTGGAAGCCAGATCTTACAAACCAGAGCCACCCTCACATCTGCATGGAAGCCCAGGGCCCTCTCAGCAGACAGGGAGGCAGCTCCAGCGCATATTTTGCTCTGAATACTTAATTCACTTCATTTTGAGTGCATTTTAAGGACTTACATTTTTAACATCAACATGTTTTTATGAAATAACTCTTTTCTGCTTTAAGCTTTTACTTAGTTCATTTGTTACTTGTTTTCACCTTGTACTCATCAGAGATCGTGGTGGTTTCAATACTTACCCCACCCTCGCTTCCCATTTTAGTTTTCTTCCACCAAAATTCAAACACATTCTCTTTTTTTAACATAAATCTAAAAGCAAGCTACTACACAGTAAGCAAAAGCAAATACATTTCTACCTTTAAAATAAGGATTTATGAAATTCCTCCAGAAGATGCTAATTGCATCTACCAAGTGACATATTCCAAATTGTTGGTATGTATAGAGACATGAAGTTCAATTGATACCTGAAATTATAAAAATCAATCAGTTTCAGGATTCAATGAATAAAAAAGAATGGAGTTGTTATGCTGGCTTTAGAAGGTTACGGCACTGACAAGCTGAAAATGAATATGTATAAAGAAGAAAAGAAACATTTCTTTGATTCACACTCAGTTCACTCCATCTTTGTGAATCTGCTCAGGGATTGATTTCCAGCACTGGATAAATGACTCTGCCAAGTCTCTCTGCAGGCACCAGTGCACTACGCGAGGAGCAGAAACTGCTTAAAGAGCTGTGGGAGCATCTTTACTTTGGAACTTCAGGAATTAAACACCGTAGCCATGGAGGTGAGAAATGAACGTTCCCAGTGCAAGGGCCAGAGCTTAACTGCCATGCTCCACAGCTATCGTATGGCTCTACGTCCTGACTCCTGATTACTCAACTGACTAGCCTTTCTTTAGCTACTTGTGATGAGTTATCAGAGGACAGCCAGGGCACTACTACTCTTAATTCCTATTTCCTCAAAAATAGATGTGGAAAACCATCAACCTAACAGTCAAAAACTACAAGTCACCACCTCACCTATAACATTTAAAGAAGATTTTGAGTATGGAGAGGGTGTGGGGGGAGAGGAATAGTCAATATTCATTAATTGCAAATTAAGTCAGAAGTAGATACTATTAAATTAGTAACCACAAGAAAAGCTCAACTAACTCCACAGTTAATAGGATAAAGTGGCATTCTCAAAAGAAGATAGATTCTCAGGTCTGTAAACTAACAGTAGCACTTACTAGGTATACAGTAATGCTGAAACACCCCAGCTTCACAGTATTATGGAAAAATACAGCAATAGTGATGCTTCCTTTAAATTCTGAAATAAAGCTTTTAAAAGATTGTATTTCCTGATACATATCCTCCAGTGGGGACAAGGGAGAAAATGAAATAAAAACAGCTAAAAAGGTACACATAGTTGATAGCAAGAAGAAACTAAATCTGGACAGATAAACTTACTCACAGCATTCTGATGTTCTTACAGTAAAAGGATGAGTCCTATTGAAATGGAACATTAGCATCAAAGAGAACAAGTAGAGATTATAAGAGGAACAGAGAAAAAAACAATGTATCTCAAAAGGATTCCTGCCAAGGAGATGCCAGCTGTCTCTACTGCATTTACTGTCCCACAGTTTAATAGAAAACACTGAAATTATTATTTAGCAAAGAATGATGTTGTAATTAGGGGATTCTATCATATGATGTTTTTTTCTTACAACACTGCAAATTAGAAACATCACATTCCTACAGCTAAGGAGACAGGGAGAAAGGGGGAATTACCAATTCATGTGAAGATGAAGCACTGCTATTTTCATTCAGAGCCCATAAAACCTTATTTCTTCCTTCTTCAGTAACTGTTTTCAGTCCTGGATAAACAAGGTAAACTACATGGAGTATCTGCCTCATCCTGTATTCCTTTTACAGCCAAGACTCTCATCAGCTTCTCTAAATCCTTGACCCTTGTGGGGCAAACAACCACCCAGAGTGTCAAGTGCATAACTGTAGCTTTCTGACAGTCATACCAGGATCATCAGATAGCTATTAACCAGGGAGTGGAGAGAAAACAGAAAAGAAAGAAAAATCACAACAGTTTAGGCTCATGATCAAAATGGGTGATAAAACTGATAAGTAAAAAAAAGAAACTAAAAATTAAAACATTTTCTCCTCCTCCACAGTTGCTTCCTTAACATGTTATTTTCTATACACTACACACAAAACCACAAACAATCCCCTTTCTAATTAAGATGTGGTATTTCCTCTGTCTGGCTAATGAGTATCTGATCTGCACATATTACAGAGGTCTGCAGTGCAGTGAAACACCAGATTGCTTCTGTGCCTGCAAATCAGACTGTGCTGCCTAGGGAGTGTTACAGCAGTGGTAGGCAAAATTCCCATGTACAGCCATTGAAGCCAGGGCATTATGCAGCAGACTCTGTCACCTTCGACTTTAAAAAAGCAATGTAATTTTAAGAAGCAAGAATATTCTCTAAAATAGAGCTGAATGGCAAGAATGACACACCGCCTTCAAATGCCAATCCCCAAATAATTGCAGGAGCTAAAATACTGCATAGATTGAAACAACAGCAAACCGCACCATGTTTTCCTTGTCCACCTATTGGGAAGAATGAGTAAATGAAGAAATGAGAAAATGACTGGTTTAAGCACCAGCAGTGTCCCAGGTTAAACAGCCCAGTCACTGCTCTATGCTCGGCTGTGCCATGTTGCATTGTCCTTGGAGCAGCAAGCTGAGGGGGAAGTTTACCTGCCAAGGATCAGAAATAACTGAACTCTGATACATTTTCCCTTTGCACAGTATAACAGAAGGTCCTCTTTGCCCTGACTCTTAGCTCCCTGACTACCTCCTTGGCTGCACAAGCAAATTTACAGTAGCAAACCCACAGTGATTAATATCCTTCCTTTCACTCTGATTTTAGCTCTTTCCTAGTGAGCTAAGCACATCACTACCCAGCAGAACCTGTGTATCCAAGTAAAAGGACTACAAAATACACTGCTACTTATAAATCACAGTTGTACACAAGGATCCCTAACAATTTGTATTTTTTTTTCACTCAGCAATGTACTAAGGTTTTCAGGATTACATTGTCTGTAATCCTGAAATTGTCTAAGAGAGGGCAAGTATTCACAAGCCCACTGTTTTCACAGCTGCAGCAGCTAGCAAGAAGATCAGAAATAATTGGAAAACTACTGATGCAAAATGAACAGGCCTCTGCTATCTGTGAAAGGGCACCATATTCTTTACAAGGAATTTTCTTTTGCCTTATTCCCATTTAGAGGTCCCAGCATCACTGACAGGGGCTGGACACCAGACCTTGCCCCTGTTTTTGCGTGGGATGTTTCCAGCCACTCCAGCAGCTGCCTTATCTTAAAGAAGCTGTAGATACGCTCCTTTGTTGACTGTGAGGAGCAAACTGGTTCCAAAGAGCTTACACGTTTCTCTGGCTACACAGGATGCTACACTGGACTCTCCTGCACATGTGCACACTGTTCAACACTCTGCTAATTGCCACAAACAACAAGCACTCAAGCGTGACCATCAAGTGCATTCAGCTGTTCATCAGGAAAAGCTTAAGAAAGGGGAGCAGATCCAGAGAACAAAGAATGGGATCTGGGCCACATGCAGTGTTATGGGCTCCAGATACTGCCAGGCAGAAGTTGGCCTCCCTTCTTCTGAAAGTACTGTTTTCCCTCACACATGCTGCCTGTGGGATTTCAAAAGCAACAGAGAGCACAGATTAGTGACAGCTATTGGAGAAAAGGGAAAGGGGGAAGGGCTGGGACATCTAGGAAGGGGAGCAAAGCAAGAGCCATTACTTCCCTCTGAGCATAAATTCCTCTTTTTTGTGTCCCTCAGTAGGCAGTAAAGGGGGGAATTTCATTTAAAACACAAAGCTGCTTTCCTTCCAGGTGCATAACCTTTTACTTTTGAATTCACCATCACCTTCTCTTTGGGAAATGCAGCCCATCCCAGCACTTTGGAGGTCTCAACACAAGCATGTGTTTGTACTTAACACACTGCACCACCAGATAACAGTTCCAGTCAGCACAGACAGTCTGGAACAACACAATGAACAGACAACAGCCTCCTAACCCAGCTTTTAAAACCAGCTTTCAGAATTTCTACTCCAGTGTCATGATTTGGGAAATCAGCCTGCAGAGACCATGATGGTCTTACTGCACTGTCTCCAAAAATCATGGAAGAGTTCAACAGGTCACCTACGACTAGACACGGAAAATGGATTGTCACACTATATATTCATTACTCCAAATAGATGCTCATGCAAGGCAGCACACTTAAGTCAGAGAGCAATGTTGATCTGCGGTAGCCTAGGTCCCTTAGCTGTGTTAAAATACATTCTAGAACAAGTGAATGGTATATCTCAGGGATCTGGAAATGGGCAATATGAACAACTCTCATAAGCAGCTTGGGGAGTCTGAACAGGTACTTAAGCACTGAGTTGCCACATGAATTATGCCTGGACACCTCAGCTCTCCTCTATGTGGACTGCTGCCGTGGCCAGAAGGTGTCATAATTATAGAGCATATGCAGTCAGTCCAAAGCGCCCTAGATATGCCACAGTTAATTCATCTGCACATGTGCTATACATAAGCACAGAGTTCAAGACATCTAGACTTGCTCCAGCTAGATTTGGTGTCCAGCAGTCTTAGCCATATGTGATGGACCTCAGATCTCTCCAGACCAGAATTCCAGGCACCCAAAAAGAAGCAGGTCAAGAAAGTGAGGCAGAGGCCAGCCCTGGCTCCTGCAGCTGGGGTCAGGGACAGTAGAACCTCCACAAAGAAAGCCTTCACTGTAGGAAACCTGGACCAAGGGATGATTAAAAGCACATGAAATCAGGGTTTGGGGATCTGGATAGAGCACAGAAAGCACAACTCAACTGCAAAAGCTCTGCTGGAGTAGTGTGACAAACCTGCCAACTGCAAGTCTGAGTACCTGCACATGAAAACACGCTCAAGAGAGCCACCACAAGGCCTCACCTCTGCTAACTTGCTTGACTGTGCTATATTACTCTCTGGTTCAGCTCTTCCTCCCTTGCAAAGCCGCAAAAATCCTCCCTCTCCCCTTTCATTCTCCTTCATTTCTCCCTAGAAATGTCTGCCACAGTTTTTTCCAGATGTTACTGATTTCTTCCCAGAAAGAGCAGGAGGTCTACCACACACTTGTCTTCAGAAAAGAGAAACTCACTTTTCCATTTTCTTCTATTAAACATATTTTTCCACTTTGTCTGGGGACTTCCAGGCAGGCATTAGTCATACAAGTACAAAGCATTCCCAAATGCTACTCAAATCAATGGGGAAGCAACAAGGTCTCCCTCAGCAGATTTCTATGCCAGCGATATCAAACACATTCCATACCTGCCTGGCCTATTAACAACCTTTTAACTCCATACCATTTTCAATTTATTCTGAAGTTTCCCGTTGTTTTCCCCACTGTTCGGCTGACTCACCAACGTATTTGGAGGAGATCAATGAACTGCAGCAGCACCTGCCTTGCAGACTCTGGAACCCCCACGGGGTCAGCTGCCCAGCTGCTCTAGCTCCTCTGCCCTAACACAGAAGATGCACAATGGGTTTTAGGATCCTACATGCAAACCCCAGTGGCATCTTGAGCTCCAAAGCAATAGGCAAGAGCAGCTTCATGTCTAAAAGGACTATGGATTCCTTATTGAAATGGATATTCTCATCAAATCTGTGTTAGGCTGCTAAATAAAACAGAGCAGGTTTCTTCTCTCTGCCCCAACCCCGAGATTGATCTGTCCTAGAAAACTGTAGTAGTAGTAGTCATTTCTCATCTGGTGAATGAGAAAAAGTAGCAATTATACCCACAAAAAGTTACCATGGTACAAACCCAGTCTCCCAGGCAAAACAGTGTAAGGTGATGACTTGGCTTCTACAGTTTTTCCTCTCAGGTTTAAGTGCTGCGGTTTTTTCAGATCTGCCTTAAAAGATTTCAAGATATTGGGCTATACTTTCAGGGGCAGGCAAAAAGGAACAGGTAAAAGAGCAACAGTTCAGAAAGGACATGCGAGAGGAGGGCACCCATGATCACAGACTGACAAAGCCTCAAGAAGAGTCACCTCACCCCTATGATTTTCCCAGTTGCTTTAAATAGCAAATACACTCTTTAAAATTGCTGAATTTATTTTCTTGTTTTCTCTTTCTCCCATAGAAGAACAAAAGTGCCAGCAAAGAAAATGCAGTTGTACACACAGCTACTCTACTTTTAAAGTTTTTAATTGAGACTTTCTCCCATAAGAATCCTACAGTTAGATGAAGAGTTTGGTACAGAAGGGCACAAGTTTAATTGCCCGACCCATGACTGGGTGACCTTTCACCAGGCAATTGCTTGGCCAGCCAATGGATTTTTTGGCATCAAAAAAGAGTGATAGTACTGAACTATACTTAGTCACATTACATTTTCTTATCTATACACTGAAGGCCATTGAAGGACAGTCCTAGTGCCAAAAAGTTCTCTGCATATTTCCTCCCTTGGAATGAAGAATTGCAGGGAATAGAAATGAGGTTCTCATAAAGAAGATATTCCATTCCTGTAAAGTACACAAAATCAGAAAGAACCATATTTTTTTCTTCTCTGAAAATTATTTATAAGGATAGATTTACAAGAACAAACCCAGGTTAGCTCTAGAATGGAATATTTCAACCCATGTTCAAGGTACTATTCACTATGACTTAATAATTTAAGTACATTCAACACTCTGCTTGAAATCAAAATAAAGAAAAAGCATGTGAAATATGCTTAGAACTACTTGTATTTCCCTTACTAACAGCATATTTTCCATGCCTTATTTATCCTTTCTGCTGGCATATCTGCTGCAGACTTTGAATCAAAGTAAAGTTATGTTCTTTTTATTGCCAATTTTGACTGGATCCCTGATAATAAACCATTAAAATGACAAGCAAATATATAAAACAAATGGAATTGATGCTTATGTATCACAATAGAACAAGCACAACTCTTTCTTTTTTCTTTTCCTACATCTAAGGAGAATTTTTTGTTTTTTAATAATGTTGTAATTCAGAATTATCCTACTTAGGCATCAAATCACGTCTACAGCTAACTCTTTCTGGAGTTTCATACTACATTTCATACAAAATTAAGTGAAGGCAAAACTTGCGTTCATTTGTGTAACTGTTCCTAATATTTCCCTGTTTATAGACTTCTTAATGAAATTTAACACAGAAAATATTGCCTGTAAGAAGTTAAATGTCCAGCAAAATTGTCAATTATCAATATGAGTTATTGGTCAATTCTAGGGGACACTTCTACATCCATCTGTGTTCCCTTGAGTCTGTGGCAGGCTTTATATTGTAACCTCTACAGCTTCCACACCCAGAGCTCTATAGTCAGGTTTGCTCCTCCAAATTTTGACCACATTATAGAGGTTGCCATTTCAAACCTCTTGTTTCAAGCCAACAGAAACATTCAGTACATTTTATGGTAGTTAACTGACTGCAGAAGTTACCTTACTGCACATAAAGGAGTGACATAGCTTAAACTTGTCTTGCAACAGAGCTGATAGCACTAGCTTTGCTGGAGCTATATACATCATGCCTACACCTACCTAAGTGTCTGTACGCTTTCCAACCACTACACCTTTCATGCAGCTGTCTCACAGAGACTGTAACTCAAGGCCACCATAATACAAACCTCAAGATAGTTCAGGAGCTTGCAGTTACCTTGGGAATCCTCACTAATCAATCGATCACTTCAATCGCATGGACAAAGGTTTCCACAGAATTATGGCCATTGATGCTGATACCAAGCTATTACATTGGTCTGTAGTCCAGAGCAGTGCACTGCAGACTTCTTACCAAGCCAAGCATTTGTTTGTTGTTTTTAGAAACACAGTTTCCAAGATGACCTCCAGCTATGGAAGAAACAGATACATTAAAAAAAAAAAAAAAAAAATTAAAACCCCTACATCTTAAACAAATTTCATTAATTAAGCATGAACCTACATTGATTTGTTTGAACATTCATGTCTACCCTCATCAATTTGGAACAATTTCTCATCACCATAAAGAAATTCATACCAAGTAACTTTTCATTAGCTGGCAGGTTGTGAATGTAGGACCTAAAGATGGAGTAGCAAAGAGAATGTGATATGCATGTTCATTTTCAGATCTGTACACCTGGCATGCATGTAATCCATTTATTTCTCTCAAAGCAAATGTCACAGAAGGTAAGCATCATTCCTGATTTCTGAAATTTATTTAGAGATCATGTTACTAGAACCTGCTAGTAATAATCTACAGCTTGTAGTTTTGATTTATATTTTCTATAGCTTCTCATCCCCACTTAAAATCCTGGAAACATTTGTTCCCCATTTCTGTTCATTGTTTGGCAACCATTATAGTTATTTTTCTTGATAAAATAAACAAAACCACTCAACTAGATTAAACTCAAGCTGTCTTCAGTCCAATGCACCATAGCAGCATAACCTTAGAGATGCTTTCCACTGGGCAGAAACAGCTCCTATTACAGCTCTAGCAAAAAAAACACACAAAACTTTGTGACTATTATATCAAAGGTGCTTTAGCAGACCCATCCCCTAGTCCTGAACTCCACATCAGGACTTAGCGGTCAGCAACAGCACAAAGTCTGACACCAGCAGGTGGCTTCCAAATGATCATTCTGCTTTTCAAACATAAGCTTTTGCTTTTAACTATATGAATCCCAGGTGCACAATTATACAAAGGCAGATTTCATAAACATTGCAACAACTCAAAGGATACCTAAAAATGGTGCTATCTTTACCCTGTCATATTTCAGTGTGTACTGGATAAGCCAAAAAGCTCTGCTGAGTAAAAGTCCAATGACTCCAGCTGTGGGTCTCTGGGATAGACTGATGAGTCTGAAAACAAGCCAAAGAAATGTTAATTATCTACTGCTTAGAATAAACATTATAAAAAGAAGTTGACACATTTGAAACAAAAAACTTACCACCTGCAAAAAGTGCATTAAAATATCCTAAATATCCTTTTCAGAGTTTTAAAAGACACATACATCTTAAAGCTTAAAGAGCCATGCATTCACCTTCCAGGAGCCAACAAGTCAGGGAAACCCTGAAGGTAGATACATGGAAGATGATGGAGACAGCAGCTTGATAACTGTATTTCAAGTTCTCAGGATGTTTCAACCAGCTACGTTTTCAAGAACAGGTTCAGAATTCTCTTAAATTGAGATTCCTTTTGCTTCATTTGCTCTTTTGCTTCTGAACTTTTACAGCTCGCATCCTGCAGCTCTTCTCCACAGCCACAGAAACAAACAAACACAAAAAAAAGTCTCATACATTACACAAGCTCAGTGCACAGCACTGCAGCAGATGGTTACAAAGAGACAGTAAAGCTTACATGAAAAGGAATTCAGAAATAGTGAAAAAAGGTTCACTGCTGCTCCCATTCAGGGCAAAATCCGTCTTTTTTCCTCCCTCTCTTGAACATGCTGAGATCAATGTTCAGTTTGCCCAGGACTTACAGAAGTGCTCAAAGGGGGCCTGGCTTCCTCCTTTGTGAACCAATATACCATGAACACAAAGAGCATCCAGAGCTGTTTACAAGTGTTGTTGTTTCATAACTCAAGGTACATTTTAAACGGAGTCCCAAATTAATTTAAGCAAGATCATTAGGTCTGAAGGTTTCCAAAGAACTGCCTTATGGTTTATTAAATGGGCAGAGGGGAGGGTGGACTGTGAGCAGTGCCAATCTAGCTCATTGTGTCAGATAACGCAGAATGCAGCTGTAATTAAATTACTGCAGGCTACACATGCACGGTATCACCATCAGCCCGAGAATTCTCTTCACAAAGACCTATTTGTTTTCTTGTATATTCTACCACTTTCTAAGACATCAGACTACTTTCCATGTGGTGCTTTCTCTGTCTGCAAGAAAGCCTATCTCCCTAAGCTGTAGGGGTGCCTTTGAAATTCACACATTGGAATTTATTCCTATTACAAACCTGCTGATCCAAACAAGCTTACAAACAGCAAGACTCATGTCCTATATTTGCTAAACTCCCCTCTATATACTTTCAGCTTCTTCCCACATCCTTCGCTTGCCCAACTGAAAACACATGCTATCTTCTTTGGTCTGGCTCTGTCTCTCAAAGCGAACACAGATTGAGTTCTGCCTGACTTTACCCCTGAAGGAGCTTTAATGTAGGTCTTTTTCCTGTAGCCAAGGATTTTCACCAAACTTGGGGAAACTTAGTATCTCTGAAGCCTCTGCATTACTGTCAGCTTCAGTGGAAACCAGTCAGTGGATTCGGAAGTTATAAGCAGAGGACTGACGAAGAATCACAGGCAGTCAGACCTTTTTGCTCTTAATCTGAACTTGAAGGATGCTGGGGCATCTCAGGTTCCATTACGCATGGGATTTTAAAACCACACATCTGATTTAGGGGCCTTATGTAACTGGTGTTGAGTGCAGCAGACAGCTGCACTCATAGGTTGTACCTGTGCAAGAACAGGCCATCTTTCCAGCTGAGGAAGCTCCAGAGACATCTAAATCTGGAGTCAAGGCGTCATCAGTAAGAGTAGGAGGAGGAGAAGAGAAACTGAAAGTTACACTCACATTGTTAGACAAAATGGATCTGTCCTATCAAATTTTAAGTCTGAAACAGTATTTGAGCTCTTACTTTTCATTTATTTCAACATTCTACTTCATGAATGCTATAATATGAAAAGCAATTCAGCCTTAATTATAGTGGTTTAGCTGGGTTGCTATAATTTTCCTGTCCCTTAATTCTCCCCATGTTTATAACTATCTAAGAGCTTAGGCTCTGGTAAATTTTTTATTCTTCATAATTGCTAAGCCTGAGCAGAGCAATAAGAGCTCCAAGCTTAGCATTTCCTTCTGTAATCTGAAGGCATACTGTGCCAAATATAAGCCACTTGAAATAAGTCACTGTGGGTAGCAACATATATGCTTTAACTCATGGCACACAAAGTGCCTGATGTCATTTTTCCAGTCACCCACATATCCACTCATCTCAAAGCCTACCCCAAAGCCAGGCACAATTGTAGTGCTACTTTTACAGCAAAAACATTATTCTATTTTTATCCTGCTGTTATTCCTTTGTTAAGTACATATAATTTACTTTTCCTACATCTTGATTTTACTGGAGCAATTCACACTTGGAACCCAAATAAAAGGAGTTCCTGCATGCCACCATGTCCCTGCAATGTGGCTCACCAGAGCTGTGAAAGTGAAGGATGGCAGCGCTGGAGAGTGTGAAGGAGTAAGATCCTTCACCCAGAAGCTTCCTCCTTATGGAAACAAGGTGATCTTCTACTCTGCTCTCTCCAGGCTCTATACAGTAAAACAAGCAGCCTTTTCAGGAAAACCAAATAAAATAGCATATTTTTGATCAGCACAACATGCAGATCTTACTTCAACTAGTCAAAGAATTGATGATTTTCAGAATGGGAAAAACCTTAGGCAACATACAAGAATATGGGAGAGATTTAGGAAATTCAGGTGTTGCAAGACCCCAATTAAAAATAAAAAAAAAAAAGAAAAGAAAGAAAAGAAAGAAAAAAAAGAAAAGAAAAAAAGAAAAGAAAAGAAAAGAAAAGAAAAGAAAAGAAAAGAAAAGAAAAGAAAAGA
>JANRGW010013459.1:0-17184 GCA_024733675.1 Psilopsiagon aymara
TACACTGAGAGCAATGGGTGGTGGGACTTTCAAACACTGGGATACACACTTACCAAAAACCACCTGGTTGGTCAACACCAGAGGATTTGCCAACAGGGCTGGCCCAGCACAGTCAGAACTTTTACATACCTTAGAAGGGGACAAAGTTCATGTGGTGCCCATAAAGAATTCACTGGGGAAGACAGTCTGGGTTATTCCTGCTTCAAGTAAAGGCAAACCCGCTCGTGGGATTGCTTTTGCTCAGGGACCCAGACATACTTGGTTAGTAATGCGGGAAGATTGGGAAGCCCGATGTGTACCTCAAGGGTATTTGATTTTAGGGGAAAACAGCCAATGAACTCAATTGTATGCTGCTGCCTGCTATGTAGCACTTTTATAGCCCACCAAATAGATGTGTTCAGGTCACCAGCAACTGTCCCCAACTTCCCTCTGACCATCATCCCCACAAAGAACGCACTTTGATGAAACCAGACAAGCTCAGCAGTGATGAGTTCCATAGTGTCATGAGCAGGCAACAATCCAACACTGCACACAGCCTCTCCCGCTCTGAAAGACTGTTACAAGAGATGGAGTCCAACATCATGGATCAGATAGACTCAGCAGCTTTATAGGGATTGGTCCATGCACTAAGGAATGATATCTCTCTCTTTATGTGTGTGTGGGTATATATATGTATATATATATATATAAGAATGATGGTATATCAAAAAATATGGGATCTGAGCACAACGTGAATGGTATGGAGTAAAGGGTGGATGTTGTCATGGGTTCAGCAGTAGCAGTCACTTTTTTCAGTTTTAGTAGTTGGTACAGTGCTGTGTTTTTCACTTTCAGCCTGGGAGCAATGCTGATAACACGGGTGTTTGTAGTTGTTGCTAAGTAATGATAACGCCGATCAAGGACTTCCTCAGTCTCATGCTCTGCCAGGGAGGAGGGGAGCCAAGAGGAAGCAGAGACAGGACACCTGACTCAAACTGACCAAAGAGGTGTTCCATACCACAGCACGTCATGCCCACTATATAAACTAGGGGCAGTTACCCGGAAGGGCTAGATTGCTGCTCAGGTCGGGATGGGTATCGGTCAGCGGGTGGTGAGTGGTAGTACTTTCTTCCCTTGTTACTTTCCTTATCATTGTTATTATTGGTGGCAGCAGCAGTGGTTTGTGTTATACCTTAATTACTGGACTGTTCTGATCTCAGCCAGTGGGAGTTACATTTTTTCGATTCTCCTCCCCATTCCTCCAGGAGCCAGGGGGGAGGAAGAACAGGGGGAGTGAATGAGCGTCTGTGTGGTTCTAAGTTACCAGCTTGGCTTAAACCACAACATGTGCTCTGACACTACCATGATCACATGCTGCTACCCTAGTGGCATCATCAATTAGCAATGATTGTAAACTTCCCCTGATACCAGTTGCATTACTGAACCCAATTAATACAACAGAAGCATTTACATAATGGGCTCAGAAAACAGCTCACTCTCCTTTGGAGATGCCAAATTCAGCCACCTAGAGCGCTTTCCACCTTTTAGATACTGTCTCAGAAATTTTTGTAAGTCACATTTTTGCCTATGCAGCAATTGAGAAGAGAGGCTCTGGATATGATAAAGAAGACAACCTAAATACAAGTCAACACTATAACATTGCTGTTCAAATGTAAACATCACTCTGGAAAAGTCAAACCAGGAGGGATCTGTAGAAAGCAGCAGGAATTATAGGAGTTTCTGAAAGTACAGTTTATGAAAAAGAACTACAGGAATTAAGGTTTTTTTCAGTCTAAAAAGACAGTCTGAGGTGAGGCAAGGTAACCGCATTTTAATACATAAAGCATTACAAAAAAAAAGCAGAGCTAGCAATTGTTATCCACATTTGCTAGGAAAGAAGAAAAAGAACTAAGATAAAACTGTAGAAAACAAGATTAATTTCAGGAAAACTATGAACAGTAAGGACATAATAGAACAAGGACTCCGAATTTTAAGAACAGATTAGGCAAACATATTCATCATAATTTTCGTAAATGTACTACTTAGCAAGATGGGCTAAAATGATCTGAAGCTGGTTTCCAGTCCAGCTCTTTCGTGCACTACACTGAGACAAATGCTCACTCTCACCATTACCTAAGGGAACACCCAAACATGAAGGGCAACATATACTTTTAGACAGGTAGGGTCTTATCAGCAATAAGAAAGCTTGGCCTTGAAGAAGTTCTGTCTTCTGGTTTTATGTATCACTAAGTTAAATTGACACAATGAAAATTAATGCTTAATACCTAGTGAGACCAAGATGACCTTCAGGACTTAGCCATATTTACATTTGTTTGCATGTATTTTATTTACAAAGAACATTAATACGGGACTGATATTTCCAACAGCAATCCATGCTGGTCAAAGATCTAATCAATATTCAAAGTAAACTAAAGTTAAATGCAAAAAAGTTATAAATTTTGGTTATACAGGAACTGCTCCATGAAAATCCTAATTTATGCAGTCTGAAGTACACATTTTACATAAGTTACTATAAAGGCAGAACAAGGAGCGTATTTGTAACTTCCCTTTCAGTTCACAGATAATATTAGGAAATTTATGAGATTATGGGTACATTTATAACTAGGCCAGAAACTTCACATTAAAAGTCTATTTTACGGAAAATCTAGCTCCTCAATTAAAGGAGCAGGAAAAGGGTCCCTCAAAAAGAATAAGTCATGATAAATCAAATGGAGGCTTTTCCCAGTAGTTCAAATACCTGGGTATGTAACAGTTTAAGTATTAAACAAGGTTTTTCAATAAAGACTTTTATCCTGTTTCAAACAAAGAAAACGCTTTTGTGAGTTCTCTCAGTGTCACAGATTATTGGTCACTGTAAGAAGTCTGTTAAACACTTGGTGAGTGACAGCAGAAATAGTCACAGACAACAGCCATACATAGGCCAGCTGTTAACTTCTTTGATACATCTGGATCCACACTGGACAGGTCATTAACATCAACTGCCAAACTGAAACAAAAGGAACATTTTGTAATAGTGTTTCTTGCTTAGTATGATACTTCATTCATATCATATATGAGTTGTATAGATGTAGGGGGAAATCTAAGGAGAATGCAGGAGGACCTTCATATGGAGTTGCATTTCCAAAATACTATTCAAGTTCTTTTCAACCTCAAAACAGACATTGTTCACCTCTTAATCAAACAGGGGGAGGGGGAAACAATATCATATAGATAATAACTAGTTAATTCTTGCTTTTTCAAAGTTGTAAGGGAATGTCACCCAGCAGACCCACCTGAATGCTAAAAGCAACTGCAGAAAGCAGCCTCCAAGCTTCAACACAACTGGCAAGCAGCCACTTCAAAAAGCAGAATAAGGTCTGTACTTGCTTGATAGAAACTGAGTGATTTCATGGTATGAAAGGTAGCGTGAGGCTTTGCTGTGGACAGAAAGTCCACTGGATAAAAAAAGAGAATTCTGGCACTTCATGTCACAACATGGTTTCCCTTTTCTTTCTAAGGTAAATGCAGACACCATAAGAATGCTGGGGCCACAACTTTACACTATGAGACAAATGGTCAAAGGAACATGTTGGTTTTGCAGCGCTGACTAGAAAGCATAGTTAATACCAACTACCACCTCCATAGAGCCTCGTAAATAAATAAAAAAAATCTCATGACTAACCGGCAGAGTATTCCAAAAATACTGCTTTCATTTGCTACAAAATTATCATATACAGAGTATTTCCTTGAATTTTTAAATTAACAGAAATAATATGTTTTCACAGTATTTGGGTTTTTCCAGTTCCTATCAAAAAAAGTCAAAGACAGATCTTTATTATATAAGTTTGGAATTTACTAGGTATACAGTATCATGAGCATAGATCTGTCCAAGAATTTGTATGTGTCTTCCTTTATATGTAAATAGAGATTTAATAAAAGACAAAATACAAAGGACATTATAAAACAAGTAGAGAGCTTAGACAGAGGAGAAAAATTGCTGACTCGGATTTAGAAAATTAGTTGTTGTTTGAGGTTTTTTAATGAAAGACCATAGAAAGGGTTTCCATACAGTGAACATAAATTAATCAAATGATTCTGAAAGGGCAAAAGTAAGCTGATGAAAAAAAGAGAAACCTAATCAGTAGTCCACCATATCTTATACTAGAAGAGTATAGCCTTTCTCTGCTGTCTGGATGCAAGGTTACTCCAAATGCCTGAGATCCTGCGTCTTGGAAGAAAAAGGTCTCTGCTCACTGGAGATCCTACCATACAGTGTAATTGTGTATTTCTGGACATCATAGAATCATAGGACAGTGAGGGTTGGAAAGGACCTTAAGCTCATCCAGTTCCAACCCCCCTGCCATGGGCAGGGACACCTCACACTAAAGCATGCCACCCAAGGCTCTGGCCAACCTGGCCTTGAACACAGCCAGCGATGGAGCATTCACAACTTCTCCATCAATACAGACTCCACTACGTGCCTGGGGAGTTGTTCACTGTAAAAAATTTCTTTCTCCTGTCAAGATAAATGTTCTCCTGATGCAACCTGTATCCACTTCCCTTTTTCTTGTCCATATGTCTCCTTGTGAAGGGAGAGCCTCCTTCCTCTTTGTAGCTACCCTTTAAGTACTGGAACACTGTGATGGGGTTCCCCTTGAGCCTCCTCTTCTCCAGGGAGAAAAGACCTAAGATCTTCAGTCTTTCCCCACAGGACAGTTTCTCGTGCCCTCTGATCATCTTTGTGGCCCTTCTTTGGAGCTCCCTGAGTCTGCCCATATCTTTCTTGAATTGTGGGAATCAAAATTGGAACCACTTCTCCAGGTGCAGCCTGGAGATGCAAAACAAGAAATCGCCAAAAGCAGGACAATTATTTTCTTCTTCGGCTGGGATATAAATATTTTGAGATACAAAACAGGTTTGAGTAACATAAGAATCTCTGAAACACACGGGAAAAGTTCCACTTCATGAAAGGTAAATCTCTGTATCTGAGTCAGTCCATGAAGATTAAGTTAACACAGCTAATGATGAATAAAGTCTGTTTCACCTATCATAAAATAGGTGACTCAGATGAATTGAAATCATTTCTCCACCAACCACAAAAACAGGACTAGAGCAATGATTTCAGCTTACGTACATCAGCATGGGATATGTCAAAGGTAGGCGAGATGAATGCCACCCACAGTTTTCCAGTCAAGGGATACAACAATAGCGGAACAACCATAAAAGATGAAAAGCATTTGAAAGCAGAAAGTGAAACATTTAACTGAAGAGATCCATGTGAATGGCACTTTTAAAATAATAATTATTTCCTCTGCATTCTTGCATTACACATAGGGAAAAAAAAAATCTGAAGAAGAGATTAGACATAACAATTTGTATGGATCTTTGTAAATATTTTTTTTTCTGCCTGATGGGAACATGAATAACTTAATTCCACAAAGAAACTGAGGTAAATATACTAGATAGACAAAACTATTATTATTTCATTATATAACAGCAACGTGTTCAACCCTACACAAAACATCCAAGTATCTGGCCTAAGACTTATTTCAATGTTCTGAGTCAAAGAACACAAGATTCTTATGCTCTAAAACATACCCAGAACAGCAGACTAAAGTCAGGCTTCATCATACTTCATGTTTAATTGTTTCACTTATAAATTTGTTAAATTTATTTGCACTGTTCTCTTGGGGTTGGGTCTGTGTCTAAAGGAGGCTCTAGGATTTTAACAGCTCTCTATCTGTCTCAGAGGTGCTTGCTTAATTTTTGCTTCCATAGGCATTTTACACAACAAGCATGCTTGTGTAGGAAATTTCTCAGCTACTG
The DNA here is from genome assembly GCA_024733675.1 of Psilopsiagon aymara. Taxonomy (NCBI): domain Eukaryota; kingdom Metazoa; phylum Chordata; class Aves; order Psittaciformes; family Psittacidae; genus Psilopsiagon; species Psilopsiagon aymara. The sequence continues at coordinate 5,806 of JANRGW010013459.1, forward strand.
AATTCTTCTGCAATATATTGCAAAGGAGGTAAACAGAAATCTTGAATCCTGCTTTCAAAGAAATGAAAGACCTTAAAGATTTCAGGAAACCTTAAAATAAAGTAATTGCAAGTACTTGAAAACATGCAACACGCAACAGCCAACACTTCTCAAGATACTTCCTTTAGCTGTCAAAAAAAGATGTTTTACAAGTCTCATGATGCTAATCTCTAACACACTTTTTCTCTCCTGGGAATGAAAATGTAACACCACGTAAAAATGGACATGTACCTATCTCTCTCTCTCTTACAGCTTGTTCTTGATACATTCCTGATATCAACACAAGTCTTACAAAATAACCTCCATATGGGAATTGCAGTCCCATGGAAGAAAGTTGCTAAACCTCAGAATTTCAGTCTCCCTTACAAATTGCAAATCAGCATTATCCAAAACTACCACAAAACTTCATACAACAGTGTGAGTCAGACAGATGTCAGCTGAGTTACATAAAATATCAACCTATACAAAGGCACCCTCTGTGAAGACAGAGGTTATTAGAAACATTCAGCTTAAATACACACCCACTTTGTGTGCTTGCTTTCCTTACAATATCTTTAATTATAAGGATATAGTAGATACATTATCATAAATGAACAAATCTGTATCCGTAGCATGTTACTAAGCAACTGTGACCAAGACCCTGTATAAATCAGATTAAAATTCCAAGGTAACGATACTCAAATACAACCTCACATTTAATAGCCAAAGAGAGCTGAACAAGTTAATTCTAAAACAAAAAAGGTCTGTTTAGTTTTATGGTTGTTGAAACAGTTTAGATATATAGAAAATGTAAATCTGTGTGTGTCAGTTGATGGCATCTCCACCCTACAATGAACCATGCAAAGATCTAACAACCCCGATATATTTTTCAGATTAAATAATTAGAAATTTCTTCCAATGAGTTTTGTCATTCATTATCTGCATTTCATTCTTCCACTGAATGCTATCCAAACTATACAAAAATGAATAGTATTTTAAATTCTGAATTATTAGTTATTAAACAAGAAAAAATATCACACACACAGCCCATATGAAAGAATAATACTGCAATAGGCTTTTTGTTTGTTTGTTTTTCTGCTGCACTTAAAATATGAAAAAGCTGGTTTACAGTTGTAAATACACTAAGTATAAGGATCTTTCTAATAACTGCCTGCACTTGGTATGCATGTCCCCCCCATTCCAGCACTCAGACACTCAGTGGGCTTATCAAGTAACATGAAGAAACTCCAGTTCATACAGCATAGACCAGAATACCCTCTAAGAGAGTCTTCATAAGCACATGGAACCTGTGCCACTGTCAGTGCTGCCCTCCCAGAGCTTCAAAGTTCAAGCTACATGACCTCATCCTGAATGTGACCAAGTGTTTTAAAAGGTAACCTAAATTTAAGGGAGGAAGACTGTGACTTTACTACTTCTGGCTCATAAGACGTCTCTAGAACAAGAGCAGAAACCATTTGCAGTGGAGATAGAACCTTCCAGGGCAAAATCTGCTCCAAGTTCTAGGAGCCACCACAAGCCCTTTCTGCTTCAAGCACACTTTCCACTTCTTCAACATTGTCTCCCTTTACACATATACCCATCTTCACAGAGTCTTGTTTTCTTTAAACCTCCAAGAAAAAAAAAACACACTGCATATACACACCACCTGCTGGGGAGAAGATGAGAGAACAAACATGTGACAGACATTAATCACGATGCTTAATGCACTCCTGGCAGGCTCTCAGCTACCACAGCAAAGAGAATCATTTAACAACCTGTGTGGATGGAGCAGAAGGGGAAACTTGCCAGCTTTATTCACTATTGTTTTTTATGTTCTTCTGACTGTTTTAAACACTTAAAGAACATATAATCTGTGCAGAGCCCCTTCCATTCTGAATCCTCCTGCAGTGGCAATTTGGTCTATATGGAATGTCACATTTTTGTATCTCCCCATTCCTTTCCCACGGAGTGTACTTTAATATACCACTGCTTTGTGCCAGAGGTACAGCACAATAAATACTTCTCTCCCCACTGCTTTACATATTTCTTGTCTTACAGAAATAGTTACAAATCATAATATTTTATGCCAGTCAAAATATAAATTAATGACATTCTCAGCTATCCTTAATGTGTACATCTTCTTGTAAAGCCAATAAAATCTGCTCTGCTTACAGCAAGAATAAAATCAAACTGTAACAAGATACTCCACTGAGAACATATCTCTCCTGCTGGGAAAAGGGTGACAAATTGAACACTCAAGAAAATACAAAAGGCCGTATTTCATAATTCCTTCCATTGAGAGAACAGAATATAAAGTATGTACTGTCCTACTTCAATTATTTTTTTCAATTACTTTTTAGAAACACCATTTACTACTACACCATCTACCACTACACCATCTACCGTTTTTGTGTCTTGGTAGAAGCTTAGTTGATGCTAGCAACAGTTCTAAGTTGACTATTTGCAATCACATCTAAAAAGCATCTTTAACTTTTCACAGATCCTCTTCAAAACAGTGTCTGAATAAAAACAGCACTATACTACGTTCACAAGGTATTTTTGAGTATTGAATTCTGCCAACCTACCTTTAATACTCTACACTTACTGCAAGGTTGTTTCAAGCAATTGTCCTCACTTTTACCAGTCAGTCCTCAAAACGATGTTCCAGGACACAAACTATTCCAGTTCCCCCATAAAAAACATGTACTATTTTATAATATTAGCCCACCAGCTTTATTATAACATCTCCTGGGTAAAAGGTATCCAACTATGACAATAATAGGCACTCCATGAGCAAATGAAATATTTGACTACAGTGCTCTTCAAGTGTTTCACTTTGAAAAAGATGGTACAAATGACATTCTGACTTGGCAGGATCTTTTACATCTCTGCATTCATTGCATCCCTATTTTAAGGTCTGATTTTTTAATGGAACAGCAAGTATTTCTCGCTTTTGATCCATCTATACTGCAAGGCTAACACAGCTGAGATTGATTCTTATGCATCAACAGAAATGCTTATGAAGGCATACTTAGTAGAGCCTTCATGAAGATTGTGTCATAAGGAAAATCTTTCCAGCTCAGATGCATATTTCTAACATCACTGGTTTCATATTCAGCATCTTCCACAAACTACAGGTTTGATAAAGCCTCCCCTATGATAAAATAATCCCATCACTTCTTTGGGGAAATTGATAGTTACTTGACTGTTGGTACAGCTCTGAGTGCTGATGTTTCACCAGCTCTTGCCTATCTAATTCTTAATTTAATATGACCAAAACAAATTACTTTATAGTATAATTGCTTTATAGCAGATATGACAATGGTGCCATGAAGACCACCAATGCTATTTATTTCTTTAAAGAAAGTGCAATTACTTATTTACCCTTCTTTTGTCTTAGAAAAAGAACTTTTGAAAATTAATATAAGCATTATCACAAGTTACACTGAGAGAGAAAAAAAAAAGTCTTGAATAGGTTTTACTATTAAATTGCCTAAATTTACTATTAAATTTGCCTAAAATAAAAATTGCAAGCAACACCTGCACTGAAATGATATAGTTCTTTCCAGAATAAATATCTTTCAAATATTATATTTTACAGTTCAGTATACTTTTTCACTGTAATAAGATGGGAAAACAACACCATTAATATATTTTTGTTTAGCACTTATAGGTGCATTTTTACAAGTCCATAATTAAAAAAAAAAAAAAAGGGTTCATACAAAAGTAGGTTTGCATACAGCTGTGTTGGAAAGTAGAGGAATCCCTTCTATCTTTAATTTGCTTATAGCTACTAAACAGCTATGTTACAAAGGAAAACATACAAAACCATAACAGGTCATTTTACTGCTAAAAACAACAGAGTGCCAAGGAGTCAAATTTAAAAGTTCCCTTACTTTAACAGTCTAGACTAAAAATATCAAGGTACTAGTCAGAGCAGTATCTCTATTCCAGCAATATATCAATCATGCATGTGCTTACAGAAAACATCAAATTCCAAATGTCATTTGGTTTATAAGACTAAGTTTTACTCTGTAGCTTAACTGCAAGACCAAAGACTTCAGCAGATACACTATCTCATTTAGACCTTGAGCCAAGACCGTCCAGAACAATCATACAGGAACACAACGCACACAAGGTAAGGAATCAAATTCAAAATAAGTCAGATCTATGTGTTTGGGAAAAAATCATATTGGAATGTATTGAAATACTGTCTTTGCAAGCATTTTAAACAGCCTTAGAATCGTTTGGAGTTTACTATGCTCAAGCTCATGACTCAACTTTCCAGGATAATATTCAACATATTTGTTGTTGATAGTCTTTCCAAGACACTGTTTGACATTTTAAATTAATTGGGAACGGACAAGAAATGTTAATTGAAGCCTATATAAGAAAGAAAAAACACCACTGCTAATAAAGCCCTAATAAAAGAGCATATGTCTAATAAGAAGAAAATAAAAACTGGAGACTACAATATCTATAAAGTACATTTGTTAAAGTGCTCCACAAGGCCATCACTACTACACACTTCCTTTAAACTTCCTCCCACACCTCAGAGAGCAGATTCACTTCTCACATCCAAGTTGTACAAATACACAAAGCATTCTTAACTTTATATGTGAGTGGGGAAAACAGTTCTTTGTTGAGAAGACTTGTGATCTGGATTTCTTTTTTCTTTAATATACAAAACTTCCTTCAAAAAATTTCTCTTAAAATGGCTGTATTTGCAAGACAGAGTAAACAGCCCCAGATATATTACAATTCCATGCTCATAAAAATAATATATTTCATCTGCTTTCATATTCATAGGCTCTTGTTTGTAAATATTGTCATCATAATTCTAAATGTAATATAAAACTACAATAAAAGTTAACATGTTTAATCAATACATATAACATTTGAGTGCTTTGGTAAAATACACCTCCCTGCCCATGGCAGGAGGGTTGGAACTAGATGATCGTAAGGTCCTTTCCAACCCTAACTATGATTCTATGAAATAAGTCCAACTGACAATGCTAAATACTTTGTCCCTTAACCTAAGCAGTCTGCCACTATAAAACCAACAGATTTTTACAGGAAAAAAAAGAAAGAAAAAAAGAAGTCAAAACTGGGAGACATGCAAAAAAGTCTCCTGGTAAGAAATCGTTCCACTGGAAAAAAATAATAGCACAGGTACTGCAGGGGGGCTGGACTAGATGACCTTTGAACGTCCCTTCCAACCCAACTTTCTGTGATTCTATGAGAATTGTTATTAAAAACTAATTATCTATAGTTAATCTACTATAAATATCAGCTTCAAATTTCCATTATAAGTCTGTTACTAAATGTCCAGTTCAATTTTTTTGGTATAAAACGTACAGTTACTATTAACTGCATGTACTAACATCAGTTATCCTAGTTGTGAAGTAGTGTCTTATTGTAGCATCTTATTGAAGATTCACATCAAAAATAGACCCTGAAACATTTACACCAGACCCAAGTTGTATACGAACAGTGCAAAGAGAAAATGCAAGGGAGACACACCTGCCTCTCACATCATGGGCAGTGGTCACAGCACATCAGATGCTGAATTACTGTCACATCAGAAGCATGCAATAGGGATAAGAAACCTGCTGGAAAGATCTGACACAAAACAGACTCGTCGCTTTGCCGATAGACAAAGCAAAAAGTAAGGAGAAAGCAAAGGGGCCTGTTTGCTCACAAAACTAGGTCTGCCAGAGCCACCGTCTCCAGCACAGCAGAAGTGACAGGATGGAGAAACCTATGACTTTCTTTAATGACTATGTTTAATCTTCCTTTTGGTCTTCAGATCAAAATTAGCCAAAAGCTTACAGCATATCCCCACTCATCACTTACCATGACAAGACCCCATTTCTCAAAGTCTCACAAGCACAACCATTTCGGAAATTTGGTGTTCCTAAATTGAAAAGCTCAACAAACATTTTTATAAATTGTTTCCTTTTTCCGTCTATTTTTTTCTTTCACTGCATGCAGGTACAGTCTTTTTTTTTCCCCTTGTACAAGTACACATCATCACTGCTAAGTTTCCCATAACACTTATCTCAGCCTCATTTACTAGAGGTGTCAATTTCTTTCGCATATTTCAGAAAACATTGTTTTTCAAAATACATCTTCCAATATGTTTTCCTCCAGCCTTGTTTTCCTTTTCCCCATTCCTCTCAACAATTTTGTGATAATGACACAGTGTTTCAACAAGTTATGCTAATAACTTGTAACAAACTTCATCTCTGTTTTCTGATAGCCTGACAAATTCCTACCAGCTACTTCAAAATAAAACTCTCAGACTTTCCCATGTTATAGAAAAAATTGTACCATATATGCCTACATGATGGGCCATTCAGCAACTATTTTTTGAATAAAGCATCTTCTTGTAGGCATTCCTTTATTCACACCCAATCAATATTACTTGTTTACTACCCATCCAATACTAACATCAACAAAGACAGTAACATCACTGTATTAAACACAAACAGTAGCTCAAACAAACCTAACTTTGAGTTATATAGGAATAACTGCCTTTCTACAATTCTCAGGCAGGTTCTTTAAAACATGGACTGCAACCTCCCTCACAGCAACATATCAAGCATGTTGCCAGTTCTAACAGGGTAATCATCTCCTGGTCAACCACCTACCGAGCAATTCTGCTGCTAAAAATCCCCATATTGGCCCCTTTTGTTTTTGTGTGATCTGGCAAATCCAACCACAAATTTCTTCCTTCTTGCATTCGCAGATGCACACAACCAATGCTGTGTAACACGTGAACACCCTACTGTGCTGAACGTATGCCACCTGCACTGCTCAGCAGAAACAGTCCATGGTTTTTTATTTAGGCGATTTATTTCCTCTTACCACTTTTCCTTGCACAAACTTAGCCACTTGCATTTTAATTAAGTCTGAAATCAGCATCTTTTTTCCCCGAGTATTTCTATTTATACTTTTCTGATGTCAGAAGGAATTGCATTACAAGTATTGAATTCTTCCAGAGTAAAACTGGGACAAAAGAATGCAAAAACAGTGATTACCATCTAGGTTGCCAAGTAAAAAAAAATAATAATTATTAATCTGAGGTAAAACTAAATTAAAATGCAGTACAAAATTACTTTTTTAAATATGCGAGACTGGCATTACATTAATACACCTGTGTGAAAAATGCTGCCATTTAGACTAACTCCAAACATTTGCTCTCCTGAGGAAAGTGGGAAGACATTAGTATGAATTTTTGAAACTGTGTAGCAAGGAGAAAACTTACAGTTTCCATACAGTTCTACATTTTAAGAAATCCAGTTTAAAGAGTAACTATACATCTCCCAGAAAGGCCTTTGCAATATATAGTGAAATGATTACTGGCCAAACTACAAATAGTTTTTCGTCTTTAAAACTAAGCTCCTTCAGTCTTCTCCTGCGTGTTAACACTGATTGCACATTTTTGTGCCTTCCTCATATTAAGATGTTATGGATCAGCTACCATCACACAATTCCACCCCAGTCAAGAACAGGAAGATTTAGAGGGAATCCAGAGAGACAGATGGAAGAGGAAATATGAGAGACTAAAAATTCTGCACTGCTGATTATCCAGAATTTTCCTCCTAGTACAAATAAAAGTTACACAGGCAACACAAACAGAAAGCAAAGAAAAACAGCTTGGCCAACTCTGATGCAACATCAACTCCAAAATCAGAAGATGGAGAGAGGCACAGAGAGAAGAAATAGGCTGACCTGTGAATCAAGCAGATTTAACTACGGAGTTTTGGGTGTGGCTGGTTTTGGTTTTGGGCTGTTTTTTGGGGTTTTTTTCTCCAAAAAGATGCTGTGTATGATGACCTAACTTGTGGCAGCATGAACTGATTGGCATCATTTATATTCAGGCAGACTAGTTATTCAACAAGTATTGCATCCACCTCTTCCTGGAACAAACTTTCCCCTTGTGAGTCCTGCCTACCATATCCTTTTCAAGGAACTTCAACTAAATTATGCCCTCAGTGTAACTTCGACAACCTCACAATTTAGCAAGGGTTCTGTGAGTACCCCAAAATATTCAAAATTATGAAAATAATATTAACTGGCCACTAGCCAAGATTGTACATTGTCTGGATAAGCTTCTATTGATAGTATATGCAAACATCAAAACATGCTTCTTGACACTGAGCTGACTGATGTGTTGTGATTCTCTATTGACATCGGCGACTTTGAAAATTCGAAGTGACATGCAATATTGGAACATACACTTTTTCTTAAAGCTTCATGAAGTATATCAAGTGCATCAGGACAGCAGTTTACTTGCGACCACCAACATTACTAGAGCTACGCAGAAGTTAAAATTCAGCCAAATGAAAATACCTTCCTTTTTGTTTTAAAGTTCTTCAGCAAGTATGATGGGAAATTCTATGGCTTAGAACATTTAAAACCCCAAACAGTTGGATTACAAAGCTGTTAACAAAACATACCATCAAGATTTCACAGTCTTGCTACAACTGGTTATTACCTCTTCCAAAGCTCAAGCTATGCAATGCAAATAAGTAAATGACTTGGAATCACAAAATTTCATCTATTGTTCTTGTTCTGCTGCCTATTTTAGTAAATAAAATGAAACAAGCTTCATCAGTCTTTAGGAATGATTGCAGAAGGTAACAGCTATCAAGAAAAAAATCAAGATTAGGTTAAGCATCAACAGTGGCTAAGATACTAGTAAGCAAAGAAAATCCCACTTACTGAAATTGTGTCTCAGTAACTATAGTTCCCTAAGAAATGATGTTCAATATATTCTATGACTACAGGAATGCTGAGGAAATGAATATGCTGAGGAAATACACATGCTCTTCCTTGGAAAAATTATCTGCAGCCTACAATGACCAATGATTCTATCAAATTAAAAATACGCATTTACTTGAGCCAGGACATAAACTGGCAACAGATCAGGATTCCACACAGCAAGGATTTCTACAAGCACTTGCAAATAGCTTTGAATGTCATCTTTAGTGCAGTCTTGCATAAAAAGAAAATTTATAATATTTATTTTTATATTTTATATTTATTTCCCCCGGCAACATCCCACATAACATTAAATTGTAATTATCCCTTTGGAGCAATTACATCAATAGGCAGAATATCAAAACACGTGAATTCCAGACACAGACCTTATGCTCTCATCAGGTACTAGACACAACAGTGTGGCCAAATTCAGTCTGAGAATTCACCTGGTCTAAGAAAGAAAAAGGAAACAACTCATCTTCCCCACAGCAGTTTTCCTACTCCACCTGCACCAGCAGGGAAGCAAGCTGGCTGCAGCCAAGCTGCAGCAGTCCATGGTGCTCTCCACTGCTTGCAGCAGTGCAAACCAAGGGACCTGTTGTTGCTCAGAGAATACTCTCCCTGCTCACCCACCAGCAAATGCATCTAAGGCGTCATATGCAGGTCTCAAAGCATGGAGTCAAACATGGAATCAGGACGCAGCCAACGCAGGAACATGTTGAACTCGAACCTGAGAGATGTTTCTGCATCCCATTACTCAGGTGTAGTCACTGTAATCAAAAACACAGCCCAACTCTTCCCGATATCTGAGTGTCAGTGATATTTATTCTTTAGTAATTCCTTTGCAACTAAACATCATCTGCCTCATGCACAGTATTCAGCAACTCTGACAAAGCGTTCCCATGTGCCTTCTTCAAAGAGTTTAAAGGTATGCATCTAACACCTTTCAGAGACTCAAATATATTTAGCTTTAGAAGCTACTTCAATTGTTCTAGCAAGCAGGCTTGGCTTCTTGTCCTACTTTCTTTTTCATTACTGGAATTAATAGTCAACTAACCAAGTAAGATAAAACAGCAGCAAGCAGTGAGCATGTATGTTTCCTCTACCTGTAGCTGTCCCTCACATCTAAGCAGTTTGCATAAATATCCATACTGATTATGCTCTTTCACAATTTCATTTTCTTTCTCATGCAGAACTTGACACTTGATCTAGCACTCCATGAATAGGTAGAGAAGATAAAGAACTTCACTCATTCATCACTGCTCACTACAGAAGGGAAGGCTGCATCAGACCACAGAGGTACATACTGCTCCCAATATCCTTCCAGGCCTTTAGCTAGCAACCTGGGTGATAAAATGAAGATTACACTTATTAAATTGGCAATGTGCTTACAGGCTGTCTGGTGGGAGGGTTGATAGGAGGAGGCTGTAAGCACATTAGAGAACAAAATTAGAATATAAAATGAACTTGACAAATTGGAGAAACAGCCTGGGGAAAAATGGAGATTTAGTTCAATGAGAACAAGTGGAAGATTCTGTGCTTAGCCAAGAACAATTAACTGTTCAGATAATGGATAATAACAACTGCTGAGGTTGCAGTTGTGCATAGAAAGATAGAATTGTAGCCCACAACAATCTAAATATGACTTAACAGTAGTTTGGGTTTTGCAATGAAACCAAAAAAAAGAATTGCAAAGACGGTACTGGGACTTAGGAGAAGAATTATTTATGAGTTGCACAGGCACACTTGCTGCTCTGCCAGCTCTGGTAATGCTCCACTGGGCACTGCAATTCAAAGAATACACGTATATATACACACACAGGCCCTTTGGAGATAATGGAAGGTAGAGAAACAAGAATTATCAAAAAATATGATCTACAGAGAAAGAGTTAGAGCTGCTTTGTTTAAAGAAAAGATTGCTGATGGAGACATAACTGTTATCAAATACTGGAATTCATACCTACGGGATGCTGAACAAGAAATAATGAACTTAAATGACAGGTGTATTACGCTCTGACTGAAGACCCTTACCAGCTGTTTTTCTAGTGGTTCCATTATTCACATTACTCATTTTACACTACACCCTAAGAGGAAAGTCTTCAGTACACAAAGTTAATAAAAGTAATAAAGCGCAAATCCTTCCCTTCTAGGCAGGTTTGCATAAGAGTTTCTGGATTGTTTCTTCTATAAGAATGACCCTTTCAGATTGACTTGTATAACAGCTTATGTTTGATCAAATCTAATGATCAGAAACATCTGAAAAGCCCTAAAACAAGGAGGAAACACAAACACATGATTACTCTTGCTGCTCCTTACCTTCTCTTTTTCTTTCTTCCTACTATATTGAAACTGACAAATAATCACTTGTTGAAATCAATACTGAAAAATAAGATGATGCTAGCTATTTTTAGGAAGACCAGTATCATCACTCCAAGTCACCATCTAAAAGTTTTCTGCCTGGTAGAAAGAAAACTCACTCATGTTTCACAGCTAAGACCAAACACCTATATACAGTAGCCTGGAGAAGAGAAGGCTGTGTGGAGACCTCATAGCAGCCTTCCAATATCTGAAGGGGGCCCATAGGGATGCTGG
>JANRGW010013461.1:0-24029 GCA_024733675.1 Psilopsiagon aymara
AGTCCTTGGCCAGACCAAACATCACTAAGCCATAACTAAAAACATTGGTGTTATCAGCACTGTTCTCAGGCCACAAGACAAAAGCAGCGCTGCACCAGCAACCAAGAAAGGGAAAAATGACTGCTACTGCTGAACCCATGGCAGGTAGATTTGCAGACATTTTGCCAGTTCAAATAACTTCAAGTAAAAATATTCCTTCAAGAAAATGCAAAATTCCAGACAATGTTGTTTTTTTGGTGTTTGTTTGGTTGGTTTGTAGGGTTTTTTTTAATATATATTTTTCAAACTCTCACTTCATAACAGAAGGAAAACAAAAGTCTCCATGGCATACAGAGTTCAAACCTTACTGACTATATGTTCTGGTTAGATTTCAACAGTGCCTGATGGTTTGTGGTTGCAGGTTCTTCTAGTTTGTTAATTATTCTTTATGTTCTTGGAATATATACATGCATAAGGAAGAATTCACCTTAAGCTCTCTCTGCTTCCTCAGTTTTTAATATATTATTGCTCTCATCTAGTTAGAAACACAAAGCAAGGTCATATGGCTCTACTTTCAAGAATATAAAATGTAGATTTGTGGTTGGTAATCTCATTTGTCACTAGGGCTGCCTTCATAATTACTCACCCGTCAGCCTTGTAAAGTAAAAAACATGTGTACTGTGATAATGCCAACCTCTTTGTATTCATCCAGTGTCCCAGATCATTCCAGCCCTATGACAGCGACTGAAATATATGACAAGTTCAGTCAACCAACAATGGCAATGAACGCTCTGGTAAAGGACATGCAGAGAAAGCATTACATCAAGAGTTCTACTGTTCAATATATACATATTTTACAGTGGCAACAGCTGCACTGTCAGACATTAGTAAAGAGGGAGAAAAATGCATCCAAAGGAAAAACATATGCTGTACATTTCATGCATGGATCTTTTGCCATCACACCTCTGAGCTCTAATAGCTTGCAAGAGGCCTTGAAAGGGCAAGGAATTCCTTTGAACTGAGCTAAATAAAGAAATCATCTGTTAAACCCAGATGGCTATTCTTTTAACTAAAAGAAGGTGAAGACAAAGACACCTATTTTCTGTTTTATTTGAAAGGCCTAATATCAAAATCATGAAGTGCAACTAAGAAGAAAACTTGTCTTCCATGTATTTTTAAACCTTTTCATTTCTTGTGGGAATAATGAGACTGCTGAACCTATTTTTCTGCCTAAGACCTTCATCCATGTATTTTATCACGTGCTTACTGCATTTTGCAGTCCCTCTCAAATGCAAATAGTTTCACTACATGAATAAATGGTTTTACACAGGAAACAAACATAATGTTGCCATCTAAAAGCAATGCATCAAGAAGCAAAGACAAAAGGCAGCAGGACTTTCAATTATATAGAGAAAAAGCAAATGTATTGATCAATAAGCTATATGCATGTTGGAAGTCCTGAGTCAGCCATGACAGACAGTGTTCAAGAGACTGGTTTCCCTAGCTTCTAGGGTCAAGTTTTGTCACAGAGATGGCACCTGCTGCTCTTCTTCAGTAAAGGATGGCTCCATATTCTATTTGATTTGCAGCAGCAATATTCACAAGAGAGGGTTGTCACATGGAAGAATTTCAAGAAGTCTACTTGAACTTCTCCACAACTTGGGGAAGTACGCTGGTGCAGCGCATAGGCTCTGAATGGAAAAAAGAATGACAAACACTCACATTTCAACAGTGTGTACAGCTGAGGCACTGGAAATTCATATGAATGTGGACACTCAGGGGAAACTGATTTTCTGTAATGACTTTGTGTAGAAGTTATTTGTGTTTGTGTAGGGGATTGAAGGCAGAGGAATAATACAGGAAAGGTAAGAAACATTATTTCCCAGTGGCTGGTGAGCACATCAGCGTGCTGGTGCTGACAACAAACACAGTTTGTAAGTGCTGCACGTCATAAGCAAAACCATCCCATATTCAAACACAAATACATTAGTGTTCTCTACTTCACAACACTTTTCCATGAAAGAATAAATCTGGTTACCTACAATGCACTTTTCTGTTCCTACAAGTTTCAGCTGAGGTAGTCTGCTTTTCACAAGTCCCTAGCTCTGTATTCCAAGGCTTGAGTACGTAGTCTATCTATATCAGTATTTCAGGTTCTGCTAAATGTATGTAATCTTGTTGAGTGCATCTAGTAATGAAAGACACTTACTAGTGCAGTTTTGATTTGTATGGTGTCCTCAAGCAGCTTTGACCGACATGGTATCAGACACCAGCCATGCTCTTTAAGCTTTCCTCATGATTTTCAGTATGTCTACTGTGGCATATCATGACACAGACTCAAGTTGATGAGGAGACTCAAATCCGACTTTATTACAACCAAGCCCTTTTTATCCCACTGTTTGGTACTTTCCCAACCTGCACAAACATGCCACATTCAATCCCATTGGGCTCTGTGAAAACCTCCAGGCAAATAGTCCAATCACAATGCTGCAGACCCTCTCTTAACCCCCAAATCGTCAACTGAGACTCCTGCCACAGCTACATCCTGGCTCATCCCCCCAAGGATTGATTTTCGACCTTCACTGTCCTTCAACCCCCCAACTCATCGCCCCAGGGCTTGTCAAGCCCCAAGGCCTCAGAGCTCATTCCCAAACTGTTTTTCATGCAAATATTATCGTCTTCACTTCCCCCAGTATACTCTCTCAAATAACCACCTTCAGCTGCTTCTTGGTAAAAACACTGAGAACAGACAGAATTAGACTCTGAAGGCATCTTCAGTATGGAATATTTTTCTCTGTGCTAAGCAAAACTACATATAGATCAGACATGCATTATTTTGAACAGACACAGTGGAGGTTTTCATTGACATTCATGTTACATACCTGTGTATTGCAGATATCAGTTTAACTAACAGAGGTCTAAGTTAGCAGCTCTTTATTACACAATATCAGTAAGCTGTGCTGTATTTATTCTTCAGTATTTTGTAGAATCCATTCTAAAATCAGAAATAAAAAAGGCAATTCCTAAAATTTAACTTTTCATAGCTAAGTTTCCTATAAGAAGACCAAAGTATTGAGAGCATCAAAAATCTCTTAAACACAGAGGAAGCAAGCATAAAAAAAGTCTGTGTTTCAAGGTAATAAATAATGCTTATACTGGTTTAGTAAAGTGGTAATCACTACTAGCTTCTAGTGAGCAATATCTTTCAAAATATGTATGTAGTTATCATAGGTTACTTCCCACTTATGGGTGGCATTTTTGATAATTTGAAAAAAGACAATGTCATTCACTATGCATAATATACATTGCATTCAAATTAAGACCAGCCAATGTTTAATTACTAGGTGCACAAATAAAGTGTATGTTTCTTTTCTTTTAGAATAGTTTTGGCTAAGATTATAAATATAGATGGTAAGGAAAGGAGTGTTCATTTTGAGTCAGTCAAGTCATTACCTGTGATAAACATGCAAGTGCTAATAGTTTTTTATATAAAATACAATTGTTTTGAAAAAGGGAGATGGAAGATGATTTAAGCCTAATGAAGGGATTGCAGAAAGGTTGAGTTTCTTTAGGATACTTTAAAAAACAGTCTTTATATCCTCCACATTCCTCTCCTGCCAGCTCTTTCCTAGAACCCTGGTAAAGGCTGATGTCACTTCTGGGCTGGCTAGTGTCATGATACAGCTCTTTCAGGCTGATCTCCAACTCTCACTACTCCATTTCCCCTACCAATTCTTTCGTATTTGCTAATGGAAAATGTTGATATTTACTTTCAAGTGGAAGCTGGAAAAGTTGACAAGTCCCTTCTCAAAGACTTTCTCTGGAGAAACAATGCCAACAGCATAGAGCTTCTCTCTTACAAAAAAGAAAAAAAACTATAAGTGGGCAGTGCTGGATCATGTGCACTGTCTCTTTTTAAATGTGCTTACCCAGCAAGAAATGAGGAAATAGCTTAACACTATATTTGTCTGAATCTGCATTACTTAACTATCAGCAAACTACCAAGCAAGGTCATGACCACCACCCCATAATTCACCTCTGAACAATCAGAATTGACTTCTCACATGTTATTATGTCCAGCAAATATATTTGTCTGTTCTATGCCTTTGATGCCTGCAACTGAGCTTCACATACTGTATCTCTTTTAGCAGGCGTCTGGTAACTTACAGAGGGGAAATTGGTTGGAGCAGTGAACAAGAAAACAAGCAGCTAAACAAAGCTCTTCGCTTGTGTTAACAGATATAAATTATGTCATTACAAAATGTCCCCCACTGAACATTTCTCCTCCAGAAGCTGAGACAAATGGAGAAAAAAAACTATGAGTATTTTAAATCTTACTCTCTTTCACTGATGACCTCTTCTATTTCTTCTTTTTTTTTTTTTTTTTTTTTGGAAAAGCCACACAAAGAATCCTGTCTGTATAAGCTGAGGGAGAGTTTAGTTTCTATAGGATAAATTGTATCAATTTGGCGCTATAGTGGTGAAATGTTGGAAAAAGTTGCCCAGAGAGGTGGTAGATGCCCCAGACTTACCCTGGAAAATCTGGAAGGTCAGGCTGGGCAGAGCTCTAAGCAACCTGATCTTGTTAAAGATTTCCTTGCTTACTGAGGGGTTTGGGGCTACATGATCTTTAAAGGTCCCTTCCAACTCAAACTATTCTATATTATTCTATAATTGGCTTATATAGGCTAGTATAGTTTGGCTGTGTGGTCAGATATAATATTCAGAAGTTTGCAACTTGCAAGCTGACTGTATAGCTGAGAGGGTTAATCTCCCATATTTAAATAGAGCATTGACTTTCTTCTTTTTCAACTTAGCTAACTGGGATTTAAAAAATAATTTTCACTGTTTCCTCACACTGTTTGCCCCTTGTTAAGCAGAGGCTGTTCCAGTTAGGTAGGCTGGAAACAAGATTTGTCAGGATCTTAAATCATCAATGTCAATACAGTGACAGTAGTTTTTGTGTTGCATAGATTATTCGCTTAACAAGGTGCATAAAAAACATAGGGAATTCTGCTTTTGGACTAGTGCAAAAATTACTTCAAATGAGCAGCTGAAGTGTTGGAGACTTCATTGAATTTCAGGTCCATAAGAGTCAGTTGGTTTTCCTCTAATTTCCATGAGGTCAGCATGTCTGCTACTGAACAGACTCTTTTGAAATGGGCTTGGGACTTGTTTTATTTTACTTCTTATCAGCATTTCAGGATAGTTTTACAGAATTAACTAATCTTTGCTCATGTTGTTTGTCCTTTGAAGCCGCAGGGGTCTGTTTCTTAGGGATTCACTCATCTCAGACTCCTGTGGCTTCACAGGAGTTAAATGCTTCATGCAAATCCCTGAATGCACAGAAAGGAAAATAAACACTCCCCATAGCCTCTGACTATATTTGACTCAATCTCATTATCTGACTTGTTTACACTGTTTCAAATTAAACACTTATTAAACCAAAGGCTCATATATCCAAAACAATTTTAATGCATTTTCTACTGTTCACTACATTTTAGCTACTCAACAGATGTTTTTCTGTTGAAAATATACCATCACAGTGCTTGGGTCTGATGACAATTAAGTAAGACCATCAATAGCTTTGTACCATTCCTCATATCATATATTACTTTCAAGTACTCATGTTACTTTTTTCTTCAGAATATTCCCCAATTTTTAGAATCATAGAATAAAATCATAGAATAGTTGGGGCTGGAAAGGACCTTAAGATCATCTAGTTACACCCTCCCTGCCATGGGCAGGGACACCACACACTAAATCATGCCACCCAAGGCTCTGTCCAACCTGGCCTTGACCACTGCCAAGGATGGAGCATTCACAAGTTCCCTGGGCAACCCATTCCAGTGCCTCACCACCCACACACATTTTAAATATGTGTTTCGGCAGCTTTTAAACTTTCCTTCTTAAAATAGCTGTCCCCATGTTTGGTGATGGAAGGCTTCTTCAGAATCCCCCCACTCCATCCCATGCTATATAGCTGGTGGAAAAGAGAGGGATGGACATCTGTGCCACTTCTGATCATATTCTGATCTCTGTAGCTTGTTAACATTTCTCCTGAAGTTTTTATTCATAGATATTTCACATCATAATGATTTTACATCATATCGTTAAATTTGTCCTTCAGATTCTGTGCAGTTTAAAGAGTTAAGAGTTCCTAGCTTTGTATGCATTTCCACATCCTATGACCAAATTGGCACGGATTCTCAGTTACCCTTTTGATAGCTATGTTGTTGCTTAAAGGAACCCAGAAAGGAATCTCAATAGAGAAATTTCATGTGTACAGAAAAATGACCACATTAAACCAAAAGTGGGTAAATATTTTAATGTATTAGCCAATGTTATACTGGCTGGGTTTTAATTTTTCTTCATTTGTTTTCAACTGTCTAGTTTTGCAGCAACCTGATACCCAAGTAGCTTTCTGCTATCTCTCCTTTTGCAGGAGGTTTGGTGTTTCATTTCTCCTTTGTGAGTAATTACTGTTCTATTGAATCCTTAGTTAGAGGATTGATTTTTCACAAATCTATTAGCAAATGTTTTCTGGGTTTATTCATTTTTTACTGGAAGTTAAATGTGCACAGGCATAATTGCCAGTACAGTACTTGCTAAAAACTTACTCCATCTTCTGGAGTGAAAAGTCAATTGTTAATAAAGAACTGAAGTTCAGCTTTGAGTAACAGACTCTTGAAGGAGAATGCTTTTCACACACCCACATATGCATACACATGCTCATCCAGGCCATTCTCCCTCCCATCAGTATCATCTGTCTACAGACATGGATGCTGTTTCTTTTCATTTAAGATTGCTCTTTTCTGAGGTGTTTTTAGTTAAGTTTTCTGTTGATTTTTTTAAGGCACTGAATCAAATAACTGTTAAAGTCTAAATTGCACTGACTGCAGTCAGTCCTTCCATTTCCCAGGTCTGTCTGGTGTCTCTTCTTCATGCACTGATACCATTTATTATTTTTAGTACTCTTAACTTTGACAGACCAAGTCTTTCTACTGACATCTGTGCATTACCTTCAGGGGAGGTAATATATACTTCATTTGGAATAACTTTAGAATGAGACTTAAATACATCTTTTTTCAACTTTTTGAAAAAAATCTTAATTTCCTCCTTGCAATTCATTTAGTAGCAATGAAACCACTAATCTTGCCTAGTCCATGCCTCCTTCATTCTTCTTCAGGTCTTGATTTTTTCTTATTAATTAGGACACTGATTCTTGCCCTTGCAGCTTGACCTTCCACACAGACACATCTCTCCTCTCCATACTTATTTTCTTCCCTCAGCTTTCATCTGACCACAGACCCTGACACAAGTTCACTTTCCTCCTGGCTTAACTTCATATCTGAGAAGCTTTGATTCTGTGCTCATGTCCACTTTCATTTTGTCCTCTGTAACCCTCCCAGTCTTCCAAGCCTGTGGCTGAATTAACCACAGTATCCAAAGGTATGAAATGTAAAACTTCTAATTCATTTCTAACAGTGAGAAAATCCAGGAAGTCCATAACAGAGGGACAGCCAAAATAAATAGACTCATTTGTACAAATTACTCAATCAGGTCAAAAAGTAGCATCATATATGGATTTATTAGGTACCCTACCATTAAATCTCATGTCTTCTGAATAAACATTTTGTTTCAGGACACCATATTACTTGGAAAGATCATTCCTCCCTTTTTCAGGTGCCAATTGCTTATTTGATAACATTTGCCATTAACACTTTCTAAACACTTTCTGAAGTGGACTTTTCCCATTAGACAATTCATCAAAGGGCTGCACTCGAGTTTCAGATCTGTGCTTAAAATACACGGCAATAGTGGCAGTCTAGAAGAACCTGCCCATCTTAAATATGCTATTACTATACTTTCTCTCCCAGCCCTCTAAATTAGATGAGCAAGAAGTCCAAACCAGGGCACAAATAAACTATAAAACTGCTCTTTTGCTCTATGGTGGACATCCAGTTTTGCAGTGTTCAGGTTTTGAAAAGTCTTAACCACCAAAAGTCCTGTAAATCCATCCTGAAAGTGGCCAAGTGCCTGCATCTGACATGGTCTCATTCAGCAGTAACGGCTGCCATTTCTTTGCAGCTTTGCATAGTATGTACTCATTTACACCAGTATTCACAAGGGTAACCCATTCCACTTGGTTTACCCAAGTAAAGCCAATCATACAGAGTTTATAGGAGCAGAGAATCAAATTCAACTCTATTTGCTACCCCAAATGCCTTTGAATTTCTCTAGCTGATCTTCATTAAGACAAGCTTATGCAGTAACCCAATTGTATGTATAGAATTTTCTCAAAAATACTTAGCAAAAATAGTTTAATACAACTATAGTGATAAAACATAAATCACAGCCTAGGTTGAAATTTACTTAGCAGGAAAACACTTAGTCCATTATTTTCAACCATTTAATGTGGAAAAGACTGCCTTAAAAAAAGCTTAATTAACAGCAAGCTTAAACTCCCTGAAAAGTGGTCTGGGCATCTACTAAACAATGCTAAGGTGGTCCGCAAACCAAATTTTGAAATGTGAAGATGATCAGCTCTCTTCCACATGCATAATCCCTTTTTCTTTTTTTTTTAACACTAAGAATTTTTCATTCAAGACAAGGAATTTCCTCACAAAACAAATGTATGAACACACCAGAATCTATAATATCAGCAAGCCAAAATACTTAGACAAAGAAAATATAGGCTAAAGAGATCCTCATATTTGTTTGAGCTAAAAGAATTTAAAAAAAAAACCACTTTCACCCAATTTTTCAAAGCAGTGGCTGGGATTTTTTTCTAGCTTGCATTCTGGCAACAGCAAACTCAACTTCATTTACTTAAGTTGATCACTGGAGACTTTGCCCTATTTTTTTTACTGTCCATTGAATAGGTTTCCTCAAGGACTGTTCAATTGAAATTATAGTTTTATGAACAAAGGGGAAGCATAACATTATTGTTACTGAATATAAGAATACAGTTGTGTAACGAGCCATTCTCAGTAATTGTTAACCTGTGTATATCTGTGCACTGAGGGAATGCATATGAGTTAAAATTGCTTTTCAAATAAATGCCTTAAGGATCAGACATCAGCATAAGTTGGAGAGCCTTACATGTGTTACCAAAGTTCAATTCTAGCAGATGTAGCTATTTCAAGAGGTACAGACTGGGAGCTTGTAAGTAAAAGCCTTTCCATTCCTTCCTTCTAAATAGCCATGGATTTCACAAAAGGTATGAAGTCTAAAGCAGGAGTTACCTGGAAAGCTCTGGCAGGATTATGATAAAAGAGTAATCAATTTGTTATGATCAGACTCCTGAAATCCCTTTTGTTTTCTTTCTTTTACAATGGCAAAAATGAACGAGAGATGTGAAGAAGCTCTGCTTCACAGCAATTACAGTGAATGGGACTGACAGCTTACCCCAGCACTGCCAAACACCCACTATCGTAAGACAGTTGTCAGCAGCTTCTAATGTTTGTGAAATTGTACTAAAATTTTCCATCTCTGCGGGCAGAAAATATCTCAAAATTATGAAGTATGAATGCAATCTGAAATCGAGAAGATTATCATAAATGTAGCCACATATAGAGATTGACTTTTATTGCACAGACAGTCTTAGTTATTTTTTGTTTTTTTTGGGTGCTTAGTGCATTAATGTCACCTGGTGCTCATTGCATGGAGTTTGAAATCGTAAAGATTCCACTCTATATATCTGTATAAACTGATCTGGAAGAATTAAAGTCCATTTAACACTGGGTATCTGTATAGATTTATCTTTGCAGAGAGTGAGTCCTCTTGCCCACAATGATGGCCGCTTAACAACTATTTTGAGCTCGTGTGTTACATGAGATAGTGGTCACCCCAATTCTCGAAGGTCTTATAAAGGCAAGTTTTACCAGTTCTTCTTCCCCAAACTGAAATGCCTCTGCCAAAGACCAGATGCTATTTCTGAATTTCGTCTACCTGAATTTCTTCTGCCCACACCTTAACTTATGTTAAAAAAAATCAGAGTCCAAAGGAAAAAAGAGTTTTGCCCAAGACCTCAAAAACCCTTGAGCTGTGTTCAGTCTTCCCTAGGCTGGACTTAGAAGGACACACTCAAGAGACGGCCATAAATACCTAGATGGAAAGGGCTGAAGAATATTATCTCAGGATTCCTTTCACAACACAGTCTGCCCACAGTGGAAAATCCTATCAGAGACAAGGCATAGGCGGGCTTTATCATGACACAGGAAGATTGAAATAGTTCACTCCATCACTGTGGCACTGAATATTCATCAGGCCACATCAACTCAATTTTCCAGGAAAATGTCCCTCAGAAGGTCGCAGCTAGATTAAGCAAAGAATAAAGGCCAGAGCTGACCGCCTGCATTGCAGTACAAACCCCAGGACATCTCTGGGGATCTGCTGGCTCCTGATACCAACATTTTTCAGCTTGTGACGTGTTTCACATGCAGATGATGCTGTGCCTTAACATTAAAGCCAAAGTGCTGCAGCACTTGCACTGAGTGCCCATGGGCTTTGTGCTATCTTCAAGGTCAAAGCAGACATGCTGGTGGGCCTTAAAGTCTTTCACTCCCTCCTTCAGCTGTGTACTGCCAAGCTCATCTGGAAGAAAAGATTGGAGAGCAGCTCAAACATTTTACAGATGTGTTCTCTCCCCCTCCACAATCTCATGTATGTGGAGGGAAGTGTAATAAAGGAAAAGGAAAAGAAAGATTAAGGAAGGTCTGCTCTCCATACATCTTAATCTCAGTGAAATCAAAATGCTGACAGATATCCTTCACCACCTATTTTTTCCACTTCTTATACCTTTAGGAAGATTAATATAGCACAAGCCTCCTTTCAGCTTCCCCACCATCCACAGTTATGCCTCATCTCTTGCAATCTGTGTTCTGTTCAGCCAGTGAGTTTTTCTGGACAAGTCATAGTCTATTCTGCTGCTTCTGTTTAATTCCTACCACTCTGTCTAGCAAAAGTAGAAAATGTTTTACCTTCCTTGCTAATCAACCAGTACCTGGTGTTCTTTAACAGCCAAGTACAATAAAAAACTCCCATTAAAATAGTCTTTTGAAAAGTGAAAAGAAGCAGTACATACTAAAAAAAACACAAAGCTGGGCACATCTCCATCTCAAAACACTTTGGCATTTATTGAGTTCTAAAATGAGTAATCTCTAACAGGCCCTCCATATTAATCATGGTGTTTACAGCTCACAATCTGTCCACCCCAAACAGTAGCGTTGTCTTGGTACAACTTTTTAGAGTCTTATTGAATAATGTGTTTCTTGTCCCACTGAATTTTAGCTTCCTTCCTTTACACAGATCTTCTTTCTTCTGTGGTGGTGTTGGTACAGTGAGAAATTGCTTCATCCTTTATGTGTTGCAATGCTCCCAACAGCACATAGCTCTTCTGCTTTTTATTGTTGGTCTGAGTAACTCAAGGACTCTTCTGATATGACTTTCAAAGTTTTGCTGGGCCATTTCAAAGGGTAGTTTTCAGCTTGAGCAAAGTGTGAGTCTCCTGAAAGAACTCCTCTCTCACTTAACTACAATCGTGCAGAGTCATTTACTCTCCAATTGGGATCCTATTTTAATTTCTGCATGAATATTATGACATCACTAAAGCCTACAACATTGAAAATCTAATTGCCATAGAAACACTGCATTGCTAAAAAGCCCGTAACAGGTGAGACCTGAGAAACACTGTGTTTTCCTCATCACCACTTGTATGAAAGAGGAGGCCAGCCATGGGAGCACAGGTGGCCAGGCATTCAGAAGTCCTGTACTCAGAAGCAGATTTGCACAGTATATTAGTCTTTTCACAAGGCAAAGGATCATTTTCCTCTTGGCGGCCACTTTTCTCGGTGTATCAGTATGTTTCAAATCCTGCCCTCTCGAGTTCAAAGCTGGAGCAGCGTCATATACTGACAGTACGCATTGCTGGTTGAAAAGGGCTGGGCACAACAAAACCTTAATTCAGATTGAAGCTCTGGTATAGAGGTAACTTAAAAAATTATAAATATACTGTCAAATAATTATATTGGGAAAAGTCACAAAATTACTCTTATGCTTCTTCCTAGGCACTCGCAATAAATATGAGGCAGGTCTGAATCCACACTTTATGGCTGATCCAGCCTTATTTATTTTGACTGTTCAAATGGGAGGGGGACATAAAGAAGTGCTGCTTATGTGTCCTGCTTCTGTTTCTGCCCCCTTGGTGCCATGGTTTGCTTCTGCTTTCCAGACTAGCTGTCTTGAGCACTGACACCAGAAAGACTAAAAGATTAGCATCCATACTACAGTGTAAGCATCTCAGACAATAGTAAGAAGAGCAGGGAATGAAAAGATGTGGCTAAGCAAAGAGCCTTCATCAAGGCTGGTTTTTTGAATCACACAGCAGGTGAGAAGAGATCAAATCCTGTCAGAGGTGCCTAACACAGACACTCTGAATATCGCTTTTCAGTTAGGTGGCTTATCATTTTCATAAAATGTTAGAAAAATTTAAATTTTCCCTCTGTGTCGACTAAATTAAACTAAAGGGATATTTCCCTTCTTGGCTCAGCCAGTATCTTAGACGTGGAGGGCCTCTAGTGGCTGGTAGTCATATCATATTAAAAATAACAGGTTTTCAAAATATTGTCATCAGGCATTTCAAGGTGACACTTTCTCTCTGCCCGCTGTCTTTTACACCGTCTTAATGAGCAAAGAAACCTTTGGCAGAAGGATATTAAAATGTAGGATGGTGATGCTATTCCACATACGATAGAGTGATATGGAAGGTCAGAGGCTGATCTGCATCATTTCAGGCCCACAAAATAGTTTATAACCATTAGATATATACATATATGTATATGAGCATATATATGAGTATATATAATATACATATAGGGGTCTCTTTTATACAGTCTTGCTATATCAAGCACATCACTTAGCATCACTCACCTGCACTGGAGTTGAAAACCCTTACTTCTCAGAAATGTCAGAAAAAGTGCTGGGGTTTTTGTTTGGGGGTTTTATGACTGACACCGAGATACAAAAAATCCAAATGGTGGAAAGCAAGTATCAGCACTGTTGATTTTTTAAAATTAAAACCAGTGGGTCAAGCAAAAGCTAGTTAGGGCTAAATGAAACACCACTAAACAAAATTCTCTTATCTGTATTTGTATTTTTAGGACAAGAGAGACTTAATTACCATTTCTGGGCTAAAGACAACTATTAAAATTTTTACCATTATCTGACATATGAGACCAGTGCTAGGAAGGGAGGAAGAAAATAGGAAAAAAATGAAAATGCAGGGGACATAAAACATTAGGGAACTAACAGATAAACCATACGTTTATTTATCTGAGAAAGGCAGATGAACTGTCCTTACTGGAGGGGAGGCAGTGTCATATGAAGAGACAACGACATTCACTTCATTTCAAGACAATACATAGGACTGATCTTTGCAAGATACAAAAGTCAGCAAGTCTGATATAAATGCCCTGTAGGTTAAAGTGTAGAATTAGAGCTCATTTCTGGCCAATATTATTGACATTATGGGAAATTAGAATTGGTACTCACACATAATCTTACTTTACACTCTCTGTGGGGCAGCAGTTGGACAAGGCACCCAAAAAAGTGTGCAAAGAAACCATACCCACCAAGAAAAGAGTAGCCATCTCTGAGCCACCAGGATCTTTCAGGCTAACCTTGTTTTAAAGGTTCCCTCAGTTGCAAAAGGGTTTTCAGTTAAGAAGTCAAGCTAATTTTAACCATTAGTTCCTACTAATGAATCGATGTTTTGATCAGGCTGGTCCAAGCCTGCTCTTTCCTTTTTAAAAACAGCAAAAATCCTCCTGAATACAGTAACTGTTACTAAAAACCAGCATATGCTTCACAGATGAATAAGGGATTATGTTGGTCAAGACATGAAGTCCTGAAGGTTTCAGTACAATCCCATGTTCACAAATACAACTACTTTCCAAACACCCACAAGCAAAATGTTACCAAATGTGTTTGATAAGACTACATCCATGAGCCCAGGTATTTAGGACTCACCTTGCTGTCTGTGTTCAGAGTTCAGACTACAACTATAGAGGATATATAAGTGTGTATATACATATATAAATACATAAATATTTTAATAAATGCTAGTTTTCCACTCTGGAAGCCCTGTTTGTCTTGATACTTTTGTCATTTCAGCTTAGATTTTTTGTTCTTTTCTCTGCATGTGTGCTGAATTAACAGTGTTCTTTATGGTAACTAAATTACTATCATGGATCTTCGTGAGAGTGACAGTTATTGGCAGAGCATGGGGATATATAACTATCTACCTGTTTCCGGGTTTTTAAATGGCTGATTGCTGCTAAGTGCACTGTTACAGCAAGTCACTGTGGGCTATTTTAATCACCTGCAAATGCAAGGAAAAATGTGTCCTGTAATAGCCTGCTGTCAGGGGATTGATGTTGAACCTTTGGATTGATTTAAGAACAAAGCAGAGAGCTCTCTGGTGTAGGTCACTTTAAGTCCTGGCTAGCAGAGGATAGCAGGCTGACTTTATAAGGAATTATAAAACACATCTTTACCTACAAGAGATTGTGCTGCAGACGGATATTATCCTTCCAAAACTAGGATCCAGGTTATAACTGTCAGCTGCTTAGTCATGATTATCAGGGAGGTTGAATGGTAAGTTAGCAGTGCAGCAGCAAGTAAGCTAGCAAGCACCAAAAGGATCTGCAGCTACACCTTTGCAACAGACCTAGAGCATGGGCTTGAGCACAGGAATGGGGTCTGGCCACCCCAAGTTTTTAAGTATTAGTGTGCTTCATAGCTCAGCCAACCTGCTCAGCAACCTAAGACAGTGCCTAGGCACAGCCACAGGGAAGGCATAGGATAGGGATGCTTCACAAAGAAATGTATAAGAAGGCCATGCAGTTTCACTGGTAGGATGGGATTTTGCAATATAAAGATTCCATCTAACCCCTAGATGTGATCTCTGTGTTTTCTGTGGAGCATCACCACAGACACAACCTGCCACGTGTATGCCTCTTCCTTGTCCTTGATACAACCCAGGATTACCCTGAGCAGTGAAGTCTCTAGCTTTCACCACTTAATCGCCCTAATGCAAGAGAGCAAAGTTATGAAAGAGGCTTTTTTCTCCAGTTAAACTACTGAAAATGCCAATTGTGGAAACTGTGGAAGGTGTTTCCACCCTTGCCCTATTTCCCCCAACACAAAAACCCCAAAACCCAACAAATTGAACTAAATCAACTGGAAAAAAACTGAATGGAACAAGAGAAGGGAAATAAGTAATTTCCACACATAGAAATAGGAGCAATCAAGAGCATGGACTTATGAAATGGAACAACTGTACTGCACTTCTATGAAAGAATATCTAGAGCTTAAAGAATATCAAAAGATTAACACCACTATACAAAACCAGAGCAATATTTCAAAAAATAGGATCAGCTAAAACATGATGTCTAGAGCTGGGGAGACATACCACACAATCCTCCCACTGCATGTCATACTTGCAAAGCTTTGGTCACAGTTCTGAAACAACGATCTTGCTTCTGGGCAAATCAGAAAGTATCCAAAGGAGTCCAGGCAGCAGATACAGGCAGACATCTAGACAATGTGTGAGGAAAGCAAGAAAAAAAAAATTGTTTGGAAAGCAATACAACATTCTTCAAGTATCTGAAAAGAAGGAAAGTAAGAAATTCTTCTCTGTATTCACAGGAAAGGGGTTTGGGAATGGTGGGCTTACACTGCAGCAAAGTTTCAACCATGGGAAAAACTCTAGCAGAAAGGCTAGTTAAGCATTAGCAATATCTGTCTATAAATAGGATGGACAGTAACCTTCAAGGAATAGTCTTGGTGTTGTTGATTCACTTCCTAATTGCAGCAGGGTTCCAGTTCAATGTCATCAACTACAGGTCTACCTTAAAGCACAAGTTTTAAATGAAGCCTGCAGATGGTACCATGAATGCATATACACTCAGCATAGCACTATTTGCCTCTCTCAACCTTAATTTCACCCTTAGGAGCTATTTACAACTTCCCATAACCTAGACAAATAACAAGATCTTTGGGACTCACCAGCTGAGGCTAGAAGGGAAGAGCTGCTAAGGCACAGTGTTAAACCGGGATTGCTCTTGTCACAGAGTGAATAGTTCTGTGAAAGATGAGAAGTAATTGGTCATCCTTTCTGTCCCTGGTCTTCAGGCTGAAATGCCCATTTCAGTGATATTCATGCTACACATATGTTTGCTGGAATTAGAAAATGACACTGTAGATACTTATGTGATTGGTCTTACATATGAGAAGGAAAAAATACAATTTTGTACTTGCTTTTGTTAGCCACCTTTTTGTTTATTTCCCATCTCCCTGCTATTTTCCTCTTTTGTTTTATTTTTTATCATTGTAATCTCTTGCTGGAATTAGATGTTTTCCTGAGTGCTGTTTGTCTAATATCTTAGAGCTTGCATTACAGCTTATTAAAGCAAGTCTTTATCACTGTCAAGGTTTCTGAAGCGTGAGGAAACTCGCTACATTTTTCCCTTACCTTGAAGGAAAGCACATACAAAAGGAACATTTGGGGCTCCATAGCTGAAGTACATCCTCCAAGATGAAGGGAGGTCAAATTATATTGCACAATTTGGTACCTGATATGAGCAGATCCATCCTTGTCATCATTTTAAATCAGAGCCACTTTGTCATCTTATTAAAAACAGAAAAACGAAACACAATTGGGGCAGTCTACAAATGCTTTATTGAAATCTGTCCAGCAAAAACAGATAATACCCTTTTGTCTATTTTTTTTGTATGTTTCCATAAGATGAGGAGATAAAAATCTTATTTATGTCTTTCAGCAGCACAATAAACATGTACCATCTGTAGATGTAAATGTAAGGAAACCTGGGGAATATGCAAACTTCAATTCAGTGTGAATTAATGGAAGCTCATTTTAATACCACTTGGTTCTCTCTATAAACCAAACAAAAGCAAGGTACGTAACTGGCATACCTATCCTGCCCACTGTTTGCAAAAAATACTCCTGCAGGGTGTCAGAATTTATTTAGACATCTGGGTTCAGGGCAGAGGGCTCATGATCTGCACCAGACGGCTGCAATTGTTATTCCAGCTCCCAGGCAACAGAGGCAAACCTAAATCTGACAAGAAAGCTGGGTCACTGTTGGGTCTAGTAAAAAAATATATCCCGAAGGAAATAAAACCCCTGAATATTTTATATTCTCTAATTGTGTTTCATCATAGTTGCCAGTGACTTCAAAGTAATCAGAGACTTGGAAGCTGCTTCTGAATAAATAACTGAGCCTCTGCAAGCCATAGAGCTTTGCATCAGGAGTACATCTTTTATCAGCATAGCCAACAGTTCCTCTGGGCTCAGAGTCTTCCCCTGTAGGGAGCTTGTTCATGAAAATAAAACTCAGACATAGATATTTATGATTAGCAAAGTTTTTTAAGGAGAAAAAAAGAAACTTCATTAGAGCTGCATATCAGCCTGCTAAGGGTATAGCCTGGGTATGCCAGAAAGGAGGCTGGGTTTTGCACCCTTGGTCTTTTAGGGGTAAGGTGGGGGGGACTGGTAAAACAGCCAGTTCCCACTATTAGAAAGGGAGTATTAGAAAGAGACAGCAGTGATCTCACCTGGGTGATTTGAGGAGATAACTGAGTCATCAGGCACTGCAAAAGAAGATTTACCTTTCCTTTATAAGCTGATTGGCATGGTGAAGATGTCTGTGAAAGGCCTGTTTGTCAAGAACAGGGTGCTGAGGAATGTTAGAAAAAGGCCTTGGGATGGAGCCGAGGTGCAGGAAAGGTTACTGTGGTCTTGGGACACCTATTGCCATTGAAGGTAGGAGAAATAGCTTCAGGATAAGTATTAAGTGTCACAAGTCCAACAAAAGGATAACTGGGGAGAACTGCAGAGTTTGAAAGAGCAGCTCATGTATTCTACCCTTTAATTTTCCAGTCAGCCCCCTTTAATAACCAGCCTATATGTTTAAACAGATCAAGATTCAGAACCTTCTGCTGAATCTTTCCCTGATGATTTATCCATTTTTTTTAATATTACATAATACAGGTTTAGGTAAGGAGCTTACTAACTCTGCTAAAGGAAAGACAATACATGGCTAAAGTATACTGCATCTTGTGTTTAGAGTAGATACTAAAGCTTTCATTACCTAATCAGGTAAGACCATTCAGGTCTGACTTTTTCTAGCCAAAGTTTTTTGTTCTGGGAGATATTCTATTCCATACAAGGAGAACATTACGAACACCAACCCTTTGGCACTTCTCGATCTGGGATCTAAATTATTATGCACTGTAGAAGTCTGTCATAATACAAACAAACTTCAAGGGAGTAACAGCATCATACTGAAAGCTAGGTTTCCAGTTTCACTTGTTGATTCTTCCTTCTCTACACTGATTTGTTTGTTGTATGGAGACAGCATGCTTTGCTATATACAGATTTAGGTGAGAAAGCTTGTAATCAAAATGCTTAGATCATGTTAGGCTTGCTTATAAAAAACTGTAGTTTACCAGCTGCTCTCTCAAATTGTGATAATAACACAAGCATCGTGGTGTAAGATTACAGCAGTAACAATGAAAACTGACATTCTAGTTATGCCTCTGTACCACACATACCTGGATAAAGCATGAGGTATACTTCAGTGTAAATTTTCGCAGTCTTAAGATGAATACCGCAGTGTCTAAATTAGGTTTCATGTGGGGAAAAGTAATTTTTAGGTTGGTGATTTCCTGCCTGATATCTCCTTTTTATTCAGTTCTGATTTTCAAGTAAAAGGCAATATGCATTGTATCCAACGTTTTTAATCCTAGCTGCTCAGAAGAGGAAGGAGCCTATTTTGTTGATGCCTGCTGGTAACTGTGAAAATGAACTGCTGAAATCTGTCTGAGAAGTTCAGATAAATGGACATAGATCTTAAACCGGGAGACTATTTTCCCTTGGGAGCTTAAAGCAAACAGAACACGAATGAGGTCTAGCTGTAAAGTCAGTTGCTTTAAATCCTCTTCAGAAACATATCATACCATTGTTTTCTTTTTCTTTTGTAAGAATTTGAAGATATGACATTGCTAAAGGATCAAAAAAAAAAAAACAAACCAGGCCATCTGAATAATAATATCATTAAAAAAAAATTCCACAATTGCAAAAACTTCAAATGCAAGAAATAAAAAACATTTTCCCTTCTTCATGACAGTTAACAAGAAAGTTGCATTAAGCATACCTGGGGGCTCTCATCACAACCTGGAGCCCTGAACAAGGCAAAAGGCAGGAAGCGGAGTAGTTCAGTTAAAACAGCAGACTCAATGTGCTGCGGTTTCCTCCCTGAAAGATGAGCTGCTACAAAGGCAGTGAATCAAGGTCTGTAACATGGAGAAGTCGCCTGAAACAGTAAGCAAACAAGATTGCTCATCTGAGTGAAATCTGTCCTGGGTAAAATCATGGCTATTCTTACCACTCAGAGGGACCTGAGCAGCTTGAGAAGTGGGCTCATGTGAAATTCATGAAGGCCAAGTGCAAGGTTCTGCATGTGGATTGGGATAACCCCGGTATCAGCACTGGCTGGGGATGAAGGGATTGAGAGTACCCCAGCCAAGAAGGATTTAGGGGTATTGATGGATGAAAAACTGGACAACTGACAACTGGTCTTGTTCAGCCTGGAGAATAGAAGGCTCTGAGGAGATCTTTCTGTGGCCTTTCAGTACTTAAAGGGAGCTTACAAGAAAGATGGGGACAAACCTTTTAGTAGGGTCTGTAGTGGAAGGACAAGGGGGTAAGATTTTAAAATAAAAGAAGGGAGATTCAGGCTAGATTTAAGGAAGAGATTTTTTGCTCTGATGGTGGTGAAACACTGGAACAGGTTGCTCAGAGCTGGAATACATGCCCCATCCCTGGAAACATTCAAGATCAGGTCCAACAGGGATATGAGCAACCTGATGTAACTAAAGATGTCCCTGCTCGTTTCAGGGGTGCTGGACTAGATGAGCTTTGAAGGTCCCTTCCAGCTCAAAACATTCTATGATTCTCTGCCCACTATTGCCCTGCAACAACACACCATTAAAGTAATTGTCCTTAGGTTAGACATCATCATCCACAGACATTAATTTGTGATGCTGCGCAAAAGAGTGACACTGCCTCTGTAGCTCTCAGCCATTCTGGGAAAACTCTCTCAATGCTGTTGCCAAATGGCAATATTGATGGCAGAATAAAACCAGTACTGTAAGGTCAGAGCCAGATCTCTGTTTCCCCATAGTAAGATTCATTGCTTTCAAGCCTCTAGGCTCATCCTTGAGAATGGAGAGTGCTGCTTGTACCACCCTGCTGCCCAGATTACTGTCTAGGTTTCTGGCTGCTGGCAGATAGGCTTCTGAAGAAGTCAGCAGATAATCCAGTTTTTGGTAGTTAAAAAGTCTGCTTCCTTCTTGTCACAATCTTGTTTAGATAGTGGAAAGTCTTTTACCTTGTCCCTGTGAAATTTATACAATCTCATAATAGCTTTGATTTTTCTTAATCCTATCATCAAAATAGTTAACTCATATTTGAACTATGCTATTATACCTAGATTGTAAAAGTCAAACCAATCAAGCTATTTTGGAACAGCCACTAATACACCATGTATTTTTCTTTCTCTGCTTTCCTCATCTAGTCTATTCAGTAGAAGGATACAAGGCTTATTTTACCTTGTTTATTCCCATTCAGTGTACACGCAAACATTGAACACAAACATCATCTTTTCCTAGAGATTATGAGTCACCCTGCTTCAAAAGTTGGAACAAAATCCCAGGTGTTGGCAGCCACACATATTGTGAGAAACAAAGCACTTGAGAAATCGTAAGACTAGAATTTTCATAACCACATCTCAACTACCCAGAAATGTCTGGTTTGGTTTGTGGGATTTTGGGGGTTTTTTGGTATTTTTTTTTTTTTTTTTTTTTTTATCCCTTGCTTGAGGGACATGGTACAATCTTTCCTTCTTCAAAGTTTCAGCTCAGATGTAACTCAGTCTACCTGAGACTGCATATCCCTATGCTGCTAAAGCAATCACTAAAAGATAGCTTTCTACAGTTGACCCTCCCCTATGTCTTCTCTCTAGTTAATCTGTAATGAATAAACTTTTTTATTAGAAGTCAAAGATTTAGTTTAAAAAGAGAAGCCTGCATGTTTCAGCAGGCAATCAGCAGAGAAGCATAGGAAAGTCTGCAAGCCCAGGGACAGCACCATACTCAGTAGTCTCCTAAGGCCAGTGTTTTGTGGCAACTGATCAGGCATTCTTGCCTTTAAAGTCTTTGACTTCAGTACTTGCATGGAAAATTCCTTGAACTGAATTAGACTGCTGTTGTTAAGAGATTTTGACTGATGTACAAAAAGAACACGGATTAGCAGTGTTGTGCGTATTGTAACTCCATAGACTTCATCTAAAGTCCCTTTTCTTGCTTCAAATTACAGAAAGGGATTTCTGATTCTTCTTTCTTAACACATCAAATTGCAGTTTTTAGTGGTAAGACATTGATTCTGCTTTGCTGTTTTATTTCTTATTTCTGTGTAACAGCAAGCTGATGGACATCACCAGCCACCATGCAAGCGAGGGTGGCTGGCTGCTGCAAAGTGCTCTTTGTGCTAGTGGGCTTTTATCGCTTCCAGTTGTAATTAATAACAGACAAAACTGGAAGGAAAGAGCTGAGTAAACAAGCTGGAAAATGTTATTTTGAAATGCAGATATTAAACAGTGTGAAGCCTGATAAGGAACAAAACGTACTATTCATAGTACTCCATATCTTACAACAGGTTCTTGTGTCAGTGTCCAAATGACTGCCTGCTAAAAATAGTGCCTCTTCTGCTTTTGATTTCTTTCAACTCAAAGGATGTTTTCTTTACTTTTCCTTCTCTTCTTCTGCCACTGACGCACAGGTGTGCCATCTGGAGTGGCCTCTGTGCTGGCTGCATCAGGTGCACAGGGAGGGAAAGAAGGGGTGGCAGTCCCCAGAAGGTCCTGGCAAGCAGGGGCTGCTCTGCTCAGCCTCCCAGGAAAGATGGCCTTCCCAAAGGGTCTGTCATGCTGGGATCAGCAGAAGTATCTTAAAATGGCATTACTTTTTCTGCCATGTTTTTGATGAAAACACAAAAAATATCAGGGTGCTGGAGCTTTGATTAATGTTTGCATGAAGAAAAACATGGGATTCAATAGCTCACGAAAACTGGGCATTCAAAAGCAGCTGTTCATAGTATAAACCTCATTCTCATTTATAATCCAGTGCAACAAACAAGATTGCACATGTCAAATTGTAATCATCTTCTCATTTAGCACCTGTTCAATGATAAGTATTAAAGTTTTTCTGTGTTTTGATGAGCAAAGGGTGTTGTGCATATTAATATTTTCCAAGGTTCTGGGAAACATGGATGAAAAAAAAGCAGTTAAAGTGATTAAGTGTAGGGCTGGTTATTCTGACTGCTGTGATTGTGTTAGGCTCATACTAAAAAAGAACACCTTTGCAACTGCCTTTGCAATTCCAGTTTCACTTGGAGAGTCAGGATATAGGGTCTCTAAATCCACTGTCCTGTCCAGAGATGTCCAGAAAACTACTACTGCTGCTGGTTACATCTGTCATGGTAGTCCAGCAGACTTAAGTGTTGTTTGAAAACACTGAATTCAACACTGACAGTCTTTAATGCTCTGCTTTGAGCTGTGGGCAATATGAAGGAATAGGTGCCTGATGTTAGCAGACAGGCTGCCTTTCTCTGCCAGAAAAGGATATGAATATCTATTCTTGATTTTACTGAGTGATTGCTGCGTACCAAAAATAGCACATCTTAAAGGGGTTTGGACAGTGTGGGTGTGACTTGGAAATATGGAAAAGGGAAAAGAGGATACTAATAGAATCATAGAATGGTTTGGGTTGGAAAAGACATTAAGATCATCTAATTCCACCCCCCCTGCCATGGGCAGGGACACCTCACACTAAACCATGTCACCCAAGGGTCAGTCCAATCTGGCCTTGAGCACTGCCAGGGATGGAGCATTCACAAGTTCCCTGGGCAACCCATTCCAGTGCCTCAACACCCTCACAGTGAAGAACTTCCTCCTTGTATCCAATCTAAACTTCCCCTGTTTAAGTTTTAACCTGTTGCCCCTTGTCCTACCACCACAGTCCCTAATGAACAGTCCCTCTTCAGTGTCCTTGTAAGCCCCCTCCAGATACTGGAAGGCTGCTATGAAGAAGCTCCACACAGCTTCTGCCCTCCAGGCTGAAAAGCGCCAGCTTTCTCGGCCCATCTTCATAAAGGAGGTGCTCCAGTCCCCTGATCATCCTCATGGCCTCCTTGCGACTTGCTCCAACAGCAACATACTGCAGGGCAAAATGACCTCTGTGCCTTGAATGACTGAATGACCTGAAATCAGAAACTGAAGTAATATATGCAATTTGGAACTAATGGTTAATAAATGCATGCAATAGTTTCCTATTTTGAAAGCAAATATATGCATTTAAGACTATACAACCTGCTGTTTCTCTATAGGTGTATCAATCTTTTTCTTTGGATCTAGGTATATGATTTCAGCATAAACATTTGTTTTTCACTAAGTTCTTCTTTGAAAAGAATGAAAATCTCAAACACATTATCCACAAACAATGATACAAGCCAGACACAATGTGCATTTAATAGAGTTTTCATTAAGAAAAATTACCTTGCACATAATATTTAGAACAATTTACTGGCTTCTTATTGAACAGAAAAGAATAATCAATTAACTGCCAGATAAATATCTGCTCTATTTTCTCCCCTTTGGTTTCATAATATACTAGGATAATGGGATAAGAACTTTCAAATCAAAAATTAATGTTAATCCATGGTAATGATTTAATGTTTAACCCCTTCAAACTTTGAAAGTGATGCTATTACCTACTGCAGCTATAGTTTACTTGTATAGAAATACTTGTCTGGGTGATGAGTATGTGTCATGGTTTCAACCGTAAATCAGCCACGCAGTTTGCTACATGGAGAATCAAAAGAATGCAACTCCCACAGGTTGAGATAA
>JANRGW010013463.1:0-20897 GCA_024733675.1 Psilopsiagon aymara
ATCTAAACCTCCCCTGTTTAAGTTTAAACCCATTACTCCTTGTCCTATCACTACAGTCCCTAATGAAGAGTCCCTCCATGTAGGCCCCCTTCAATTATCATAACAGTATTGTTTTCTGACATAAAACCTATTTGTCTTCTAGGCTATTGTAGACCAATAGCTTGAGAACTACTATTTAATGAGTGCATAAAGTCATTTGAAAACTTTGCTAGGGACATTGTCCTCTCATTACTTATACTACTTATCTTTCTAATCAGTTATGATCCAAGTACTTCAAACTATCAGGACACAGGATAAAATAGACAGTGTCCAACTAATAGCTATCTACATATCAAAAGTTTTGTATAGATTTTCATAAAAAAAAGCTCACAATAGAAGTTATAAATGTTTAAAATAGAAATTGATTTGCTCTCAAGTCAGCACATTAGTAGCTGTTTCCTTGTCTTATCCTCTACTGAATATTTCTTTTCATTCAATGCATTAATTTGGATAGCTCTCCTGGCTCTCAGTTACTGTAACAAATTTGTCTAATGTCTATTCTACTTATGCAAATATTTGCATATGAAACCCAAACCAGAAATGTAATTAGAAAAAACAATTCAGACACAATTTTAAAGTCTTGTATAATTAAGCACATACTACCAGCCTTTTGTTTATAAAAAAGATATTTTCTATTTTGTGGCCATAGGATGTTTGCTAATTATAAGCAAAATGCATTTTAGAAGTCACATAATTCAATTCTATTAAAAAGGCTTTGGTCACTGTGCATGGTGAAGCTGAGGCATTTGTTGTTTTAAGTCTGAAGCTTTCCTTTTCCTGTCTTTCCATATCTACCTCCTTATGTTAGTGGATCAGCAGGGATTTCAGCTATCAGGAGTTTGTTTATACAGGAGCAGAAAAAATGAAAGATGTGCATAGTGGTTTTCAAAGACATCGTGGCAGTGATAATCTAATAGCAAAAACAGTGAAAGAGCACATAGCTTTGGTTTGCTGGGTAATGTTCAGCTGTCAAGCCGCAGAGAAGATATTTTTATTCAGAATATAAAAGTAACTTCATGTTCCACTTCGCTTCTTGGAATCAGTCATCTAGATACCCTCTGGGCAGTCTCTAAAACAGTAAGCCTGGATGTGCATTTGCAAATGGATTCTCAGCTGTCAGCTGATGAACTGAGTTGAACTAACTTGATGGATGTAAAATCACCGGTGGATTACAGCACCATATAGATGGAATTGGATTGTCTAGTTTCTATTCCGATTAAGTTTCTTGGTGTCTAGTGTGACAGAATATGTAGTTACAGTCAAAAGGAGACCAGAATCAAATAGAAGAAAAAGATGAAAGTATAACCAAGAAGAGCAGGTTACCAAAATGTAATTTATGCACCAAGTAGCACAATATTTAAATGCAATTATAAGTATGGTAAGGATGAATTTTAAAAGTGGTTTCTTTACAAAGAGCAATATGCAGTCCTGGGGAGGCTAGTCTTCAACTTCATGAGTTCTCACCACAGATAATAGTTCTCTCCATGTGAAAGAATTCTGACCTGTCATTTTATAAAGAAATATTGAACTCTGATTGTGCATAAATATTAAGAACATCCTGTGATGATTTTCAGTAAAATCAGAATTTAAATTCTGGGAGTTACGTACATCTCTTTGCATAACCTGCTGAAACCAGAACACACAGTAACTATCATTTGTATAAATATCATTGATTTTAGCGTTAATAAGTGTTATATCATCTACTATATTGAAAAATGAATGAAACTGCACATAGTTAATTCATTTT
This sequence comes from Psilopsiagon aymara, assembly GCA_024733675.1. Classification (NCBI taxonomy): domain Eukaryota; kingdom Metazoa; phylum Chordata; class Aves; order Psittaciformes; family Psittacidae; genus Psilopsiagon; species Psilopsiagon aymara. The sequence continues at coordinate 1,787 of JANRGW010013463.1, forward strand.
TGAAAACCTTAAAATACTAATACTGACATTTTAGTAAAAGTAATATAAACTGACATACTTGTAGACATGTATATATAACCTTAAATGCATTTATAGTTTAGTAAACCGCATATTCCATATTATGGATACTTTTTAAGGTATGCATAATTTAGCTTGTGCCTTAAAAAGACTGGGATACAGTAATTGTGTCCCAGCTGACACAAGTGAATGTATTAAAATAATCAGTTTTGTAAGTAACTCAAATATGACTCAGTGCCATAAAGTACACTTGACAACCAATGTGAATTATTTTTCTAGATGCTTTTGTGACACAAATGCTTATAAAACTCGTTTTATTTCAGACAATAAATTGTGAGTAATGTAAGGACTAAAAGTGTATTTTTCATATCTTATTTTATAGAATCATAAATTAGTTAGGGCTGGAAAGGACCTTAAAATCATTTAGTTCTAACTCTCTATTAGATTAGATTGAATTTATCAGATTATTGGGTTGAATCATATCTAATTGGTCAGTTAAATAAATATAAGTTTAGCTAACTGAAGTGCAAGTTAAATTTTAATTTAAATATTTTGCAGTGTGTTTTCTTTTATTAATACATTGCTTTTAAACTTTTCCTACAAATGTAAAATGGAAACTGCTGATGGGAAAAAAATGCTTGAAGCTCTACACATAACATAAGGGAATCTGTCAGTTTCATTTCATCATGCTGTTATAAAAGGTATAACTACTTAATGAGGTTAATAGACAGACGTCTTTGAATGCCAAAGGCTATTATTTGCACTGATTTATGTATTGTAGTAAGAGCTTTTGTTTTGGCCAAGGAATGCAAGTCCACAAAAATTTTCATAAGAGCGTGCATTCATTGGTGATATTAAAGCTAATATCATCCTTGGTATGGGCTTATTAAGTTAATCATTTTGAGTGGCACCTTGATGTTTGTAGCTGCTCGATGCCGGCTGGATGAGGTCATAAGCCTAAAAGAGCAATTTATACCAACGTCGCTTGTCTGTATCCAAGAAGCAAGCCTCAAGCAGTGGAACAGAAGGAAGCACTTTCTTATCCCATGAACAAAACTGTTGAAGAAAATTAATTTGTCTGCATTTCCATTTTCAATGTGATAAAGTCAATGGAATGTTAAGAAGCTTAGTAAATAAGTCGTTTGGTGATTCTCACATTAAAAATTGACCCGTAAAGATATATGGCTACATGATAGCATTAGTCTTTTAAACACTTCAATCTGACAGCAGAATCTGTTTGCTGCAGTAAGGAGTGAGTTGAAGAATTACAAAAGACAATGCATTAAATTATACAAAGCTATTCATAGTCACATACAGACCAGTTCTGATCTGTCACTGTTGCTCTTTATTTGCCTGAATGTATTCAAGCATTGGAGACTAAACAATTTTAAATATTTATTTATTCATTAACCAATTTGTTAACAATTATTGACTATTAGAATAGGCCCTATATATATAATCTGTGCCACATTTAAGTTTATCATTGTAAACCAAAAGACAACAAAATGTGTCCTTTTATAATTTTTACCCAGGTATATGATTGGTTGCAATGGCAAATATGAAGCACTAGTTAAATCTTTCTTAATTTAGTTAGCTGCAGCCAAAATGAAATCTAAGGAATTTAAATTACTTTAAAGTTGCCATGGTTCCATGGTATTTCCTCCATCATAATGCAAATAAAATAAATTGGACTTAACTCTCTTAAACAGCATCAAACTCTTCAGAGGTCATACCTACCCATTGTGATTACTTTATTCAGCAGGGTCTGAATGGTTCCTCTGAGACTGATTATATTGAAAAAAAATAAAAACATAAAACAACCATGTCTACATGATAACAGAATACGCATATCTCTGCCACCAGGTGTTGACTTATTTTCATTCCTTCTTGTTGACTTTGTTTTTATGTAAGGTAAGAAGAACCACAGGCTACAGCATAAAAATACCCTAACTTAACTAATTTAACACAACAATATTGAATAAAAAGATGCTTTTTTCTTTTTTTCCTAAAAAAATCTTACTGTCCTGGGTTCAGCAGTAACAGTCATTTTTATTCCTTCTTAGTAGCTGGTGCAATGATGTGTTTTCATTCTTTATTCTGAGAATAACACTGATAGCACACCAATGTTTTTCGACGTTGCCAAGTAATGTTTACTCTAATCAAGGACTTTTCTGTTTCATGCTCTGCCAGTGAGGAGGGGCACTGAAAGCCAGGAAGATGCAGAGACAGGACACCTGACCCGAACTGACTAAAAAGGTATTCCATAGCACAGCACATCATGTCCAGTCCAGTATATGAGCTGGGGGCAGTTACTCGGAAGGGCTAGATCATTGCTCAGTTCAGGCTGGGAGTTTGTCTTTGAGTGGTGAGCGGCTGTATTCTCTTCCCTTGTTATTTCCCTTCTCATTATCATTATTGGTGGTAGCAGTAGTGGTTTGTGTTATACCTTAGTTACTGGACTGTTCTTATCTCAACCTGTGGGAGTTACATTCTTTCAATTCCCCTCCCCATCCTTCTGGAAGCAGGAGGAAGAGAGGAGTGAGCAAGCAGCTGCGTGGTTCAGAGCTGCTGGCTGGGCTTAAACCATGACACTAACCTTGAAGAATTTTTTTTGGATTATGCTTGCACATACTAATCTGTAAATGTCCCAAAAATCGCTATGACTAATTATGGTAAAAAAAAAATGTTATTTAGGCTTTGATTGTCAATATGCATATTTGCGTCAGTTTAGGGTTTTACATATGTAGAGCAGGAAAGGCAAGCATGAAAGACAGAGGAAATTTATAGGATCACAGAATATCATATTGGAAGGGGATTTCAAGAATTGTCTGGTCCAAACTTTCTTCACCAAAGCATGGCCTAGACAGGATGACCCAGCACTCTGTCTAGTTGAATCTTAAAAGCGTTTTTCCCATTGTTAAAACTTTTCCTCTGGGTCTCCTTGTGAATAATTTGCACCCCTCTTCTTTTCCATGTGATTCCTTGTAAAAAGGGAGTTTCCATCTTCTTTGTAGCCACTCTTTAAATACTGTAACATGTCATATGGTGTCCCCGAACCTTCTTTTCTTAAGGCTGAACAAACCCAGCTCTTTCACCCTTTCCTTGCACAGCAGGCTTTCCAGTCCTTTAATCATGTTTGTAGCCCTGTGCACTCAGTTTTTCTTCTCTCAGCCAGAATATATTGTGTTTCCTTGACTTTGTGGACACATAAAATCATAAACTTGAAAACACCTACTCTGGAATTGCATGACCTCCATATAGCAATTTTCCTGAAATATGCCAATAAAAGGGACATAGACTTATTTTACGGCAATCTATCCAAATTGCCAGCTCTTAAGTTTTTCCTCACACACTCATTTCCCAGCATCTCATCTCTTGCATTGCTGCATTTTATCGAATTGCAGCACTTTCCCTGATAAGCAGTACAAAATCATGGTCTGCAGAAATTTTCCTGTTTCTGACATCTATCCTTTTACAATTCCTGCTTCTGAAAAGATCAGTAAAGAGAGAAGATATACAAACAGAAAAATAAAAACACAAAAAAAACCCAAGTGACAAAAATATTTGTGAAAACTATTAACAGCCTCTTCCTTTTTTATTTTGCCCTCAATATCTTCCCTTAATGATGCTTGCTTAGAGAATTGCTGTATGCCATCACTGCTTGTTCAGAGGGCCTTTTGCTAAGAGGATCTCTCTCTCTCTGGAACCCCTCTATTTGATTTGGTTCATACTGGTATAAATAGGAGAGTGGGAACTAGAAAAGTGTTAAACAAAACACAGTATTGCATTCTTGTTTATATAACTATTTCTCCTGGCTAATCAGCAGTATTTCATTCCAAAGTGCCCATTTTCACCAAAAGAAATGGACTACAAACATCCTTTATCTTCTGAGTAATTTCGGTTTAATTTACTGAAAAAAAGGAAAAGTTTGACTATTTCCAGTCCTCAGAGTCAATAAATCCATATTTTATTCCACCTCATTCATCCTGCTGAAAAGAGAAAACTAGAAGATAAATTCTTGCTCAACGGCCAAATCCTCTTTGAAGGGGTTAGCATTTGTCCTCCAAAGACATCAAATAGTGTCTTACTATTTGATTACTATTCTACAGTATCAGTTCCGGCTATTTGCAGATTGTCATATATTCACCTGATGTCAGCATCTACATCAAAGTGTGACACTATTTGTTTTGATGACTGTAATGAAGATATGGATTTCGTGTTATATGTAGCAGATTTCATATAATTTTAATTTTTTAAAGGAGTTGACTGTGAACAAATGTTTACCCAAGAAGTTTCTTATGCATAAAAGAAACCCCAAACTGATAAAAGGAATGAAACTGCTTTATGAAGCAGGTTGGGTTTTTTTTCCCTTTTGCTTTTTTTCCCCACTGCTTTCTGACAGCTTATTTTTTTTGGCTCTTGAAGCTTATTTCACATAAAGAGTGTATGTTAGAAAAATGGTACATAAAAAAGACAACATTCATGAAAGTTTTTTTCCTCTGAATTAAATTCTTCCCTAGTGTGACTATTGAAATGAGTAGAAAAGCATGAAACATGCTTTTAGATTTATTAATAAACAAAGGGGAAAATATATCTTTTTATTCTTGAAATTTGTTGCTTTTGTTTTTAAGTAAAGTCAGCTAATCTAAGTGTCTCTTTTCCAGCCTTGGAAGCAGTACAGCCACTCTGCTATAATGTTCTGGTCAAGTTCAACACAAACCCAATTATAGCTAACCCCCAAGCTTTTTGAAAACCCATAGGATTAGCAAAAGCCTTAATAAGCTTCCTAACTTGCAACCTGCTATTTATCCATTATAACTGATGGAGGGAAGGAGAGAAGAGACCAATCTTTTAGAAAGTTGTCACAAGCTGGAATTCTGTCCTTTATCAAATTAGAGCATAAAAATCACCAGGAGCATCCAAAAACCGTGGGTCTTTTTGCCGCCAGTATAAGCTTAATTATATCACCATGTTATAGACCCCTTAGATGGAATTAAGACTGGATTATCTTCCATCTGAGAGAAGTTGCTGCAGCAGGAACTTGCTCTTACAAATAGAATTACTAAGGAGTACTCAGTGGGAATTATTATTACTATTTTCTTTGCTTCAAAGACATCTTCCACTATTTTCACATGATTTCCTGTTGTCCTGGGAGCTTTAGGACAGCTGTAGCAGTCATTTTTCTACTTCTTAGTAGCTGGTGCAGTGCTGCACTTTCAACCTTTAGCCTGAGAACAACGTTGATAACACTGATGTTTTTAGTCATTGCTAAGTAATGTTTACTCTGATCAAGGACTCCTTCAGTCTCATTCGCTGCCAGTGAGAGAAGCCAGGAAGGAAGCAGAGACAGCACACCTGACCCAAACTAGCCAAAGTGGTATTCCATACCACAGCACATCACGTCCAGTATATGAACTGGGGACAGTTACCCGGAAGGTCTGGATCACTGCTCCAGTACGGCTGGGTATCGGTTGGTGGATGGTGAGTGGTTGTATTCTCTCCTCTTGTTATTTCCTCTATCAATATTATTATTGGTGGTAGCAGTAGTGATTTTGTGTTGTACCTTTGTTACTGGACTGTTCTTATCTTGACCCATGGGGATTACATTCTTTTGATTCTCCTCCCATCCCTCTGGAAGGGAGGGAAGGGGGGAAGAACAGGGGGAGTGAATGAGTGGCTGCGTGGTTTTGAGTTGCTGGCAGGGCTTAAACCATGACACCTGCTGAAGAGAACACTAAGAACAAGCTTCCAAAATGTCCTGGGAAAAAAGACCTTGGGAAAAAAAACTTAGAAATTATTATCTTTTCATTTTTACTTTAATAGTCTCAAAAAAAAAAAAAAATATAGAATTTTAACAGGTATAGCAATGAAGGGTGTTTTCTGAACTGCACTATTAAAATCATAGCTAACCGGCTGATGCGAGTGATTACTTATAAGACATCTATATCCAGGGTCCTGTGACAAGTTTTGTGTCCTCCACTACAAGAGGAAGATTGAGAAACTGGACGAAGTCCAGTGGAGGGACAATAAGGTGGTCAGTGAGTTAAAGCTTATAAGCAACCCTTAGCTTTTGTGGATAATATTCTAGGAGAGAAGATGCAGGAAAATAAAGTACACACCTTAACATTCAATGTTCTTTGATTTAAATATTTTCTATATTTATAAACCAATCAGAGGTTCATTTTGATCTGAGTGTGTAGGTTCTCTGTAGAGTATGACTGCTACCACTTTCACTAGAAGATTACTCTGTACTGTCAGAGAAATCATTCAAAAGGGTATTTCTTTAATACGCTGTTCCTTTTTTTCTTGCCTGAGGCAGTTGCAGTTTTGGAGTTTCTCAAGGCTTAGGTAATGTTTTCACAATATGCTATAAAAAAAGAATCCATTAGTAACTATCATTATACCAACCATTTGTCGCTGTTGTTTTTAATTTTCTTTGTTTCCTTCCCAAAATGTATGCTTACTGATCTATTGTGATGGTCAAGGGACCCTTTTCGTGTGTGCCTCAAAAAAACTCAGAAGGAACTGATAGCTTGTTATCAGTTGGGCAAAGGGTAGTCAGGGTGGCAAAGCTGCTCCACCAAGGTGGCAGATGGTTTCCTGTGTTGCCTGCCCTGAGGCCGCAAGGACCAACTGCAGGGGCAACAATCTTTCTTTATGCTTTTGGGGATATGTGCTGGGAGGATTAGAAGTGGGAAGAGCTATAATTTAACATTTAGTGAAGGCTATAGGGTTACCCCGAGACTTGTAGATAATATATTAATGCATTTGTGAGGCACTTGCAGTTCCCATTTCAAGAAAAATGCACCCAAGTATAAATGCTGAACTCACAAAGCTGATTCCAAATATTAAATAAAAAGCTACAAAAAAAAAAAAACAACACAAAAATCTGTGCAAACCTGATTGGTACTGCCAGCTCTTGTTAGTAAAGGTATTATTTTTGTTAATGGTGGAGCTACATATATATTTAATTACCTTTAGCCATACCTTCAAAAAGAATATGTCCATAAATATTTCTACTCATTCCTTTATAGGAAATATGATTTCAAAATAAAAATCTAGTTTTCCTCTGTAAAATCATTTATGTAATAGAAACCCATGAAACTAAGGGCTATCTGTCAGCTTTAGTGCTCCTTTGAAAACTTCTCCTTTAACCGTCATCAATACCTATTCACTGTCATGCTTTCCTTTTATGTCTACTTATTTGTTAGACTGACTTGTGAAGTGCTTTGAGATAAGCTTGTGCAGTGTGCTACACAAAAGAAGCTGAAGCAGCATGCTATTTCTCAATAGATGCAGAACTGGTGTAGAAAACTGGCAAATCTCACAAATTCCCTTAGGCACATGGTTTACAGTAAAACATCTTATGACTCTGTAAACATCAACCATGGATGCAGGAAGCTGTTTTCTTCCTCCTCTTAATCCAGATTTTTCTAATTCAAGTGCTGTTTACCAAGGACAAAGACATCGTTCTGTATCCCCTTCAGTTTTTCCATATTCCAGTTTTCAGCATTGCTCCCAGGCTTCTTTGTTTAAAAAAGAAGTGCTTGCTGGAACATCTCCTTATTGTGCATAAGATAAAAATGTAAGGTTTATGAAGTTCAGCTGAAGTGAAACAATCTGATATACATTAGCAGAAAACAGTAGTAAACCCAGCATTAACACATGACTTCTAACCATACAATGACAATCATTTAATTTAGTTATAACAATTAATTATTTTAGTTATGGAAATTTTAAAATTTATGCTTAAAACCCAAGACAAATTACCTAAGATTAGTAGCAGATGATTAAGATGATTAAAGAGTGATTCAGTCAGTTTGTTTCAATATATTATTTTTTTTTAAGTAATTGGCCAGGTTTAAAATGGGTTTCTTCATATCCTTAAAAAAAATACAGAATTTGAACCTACAACCAAGCCCTTGTTTTGTTTTAAACTTTTGCTTCTTATACCTCTGCTGATTTCAGTTGAATTAAATCCACCTGTAAGTGATTTCATTTAGCACACAAGACCCAGAGGTTTCGTTCTGCATAAAATGCACCTGAAATATTTGAAGTTAAACTTTTGATGAAGTGGGATGTGCTCTGAATTATGCTTTACCTCTTTGCATTTACAATGATGAGAGGCTTCTAATGAAGGCACTTCACCCTGTATTTAATCTCTTCATACTGGAGTTATCTTCTTTAGAGCACTTAAATGGTTAAGATTTACTTCTCTCCTACCCCTAATGTATGTGTATAATATACATCATTTGCTGAGATAGATTTCAATTTACCCGTGTGCAGTATATATCTGTGTTGTCTCAGAGAAGCAGTCTCTCCCAGTCTTCTACTTGTGCCTTCCATCTTCCGAGCAGGGAAAATATTGCTGCTGCTATAGCATTCCTCTCTGAGCAAACATAGCTAGTCATTGACCTGAGGCACAAAGTAGGTGCTGGGCAGTATCTGCTTCCAAGGCTAGTCTGCTCACCATTGTGACCAGGAAGGAGTAGAGAATAACCATTTGTTAGTAATTGCTCTGCATCTGGCGGAAGGGCTAGTTTGTCATAACAGTGCTTATACAGGCTCTTTGTACTAATTTGCATTGTCAAACAGAAACACAAGTTACAGCAAAATCTTTTCTAAAGAAAACGAGCTGCTGTCTTCTGATTGAGGACTCCAACTAATTTTCTAATTAGAAACATACCTTTACTGCAGTTATTTATAGTTCTCAAGTATTTATTCACTGATACTAATATTCTGTTTCTCTAAGGGTTCCTTTCATCTTTCTGTATTTTCTCACCTAAATAAGTGTTCCTTTTCACTGCAATTGCATAATTGAAAAGCTAACGTTACAACTGGGAGATTATGCTTTCATGATAGAAATAAAGGACAAGATTAGCATGATACAATGTGACAAAAGCATATTTCTGATTTAAAACATGAGAAAAAACAATTTTACCTATATATGTATTTAAATAAAAATGTTTCTGCTATATATAATCTATATTCATTTCTGAATTCACAGGCATAATTATTTTTTCTAAAATTTTTCTGTAATTTTTAGTGCACGACATTTTTAAGCATTCATTTTCTGAGCTTTTGCTACTGCCAAATAGTTTACTTCAGCCAATTTTTGCTTGAATCTTTGTTAATTTTCTTTCTTTGGAGAAAGACAAGTTTTTTTTTTAAAGTGGTGAAGATTACAGGCTGTATTCCTTGAAGTTTATGTAAGATAGGCAATAGATATTACAGAGCTGAGAGAAAAAGAGAAAAAATAGCTGCTACAACTTAGAGGAGCACACAACATAGAAGTAAACAGATGCCTTAAGAAGGGGAGATGAATTCAAAATAATACCAGTCTCAACTTTTAGTGGCACTGCTTGGAGCTGTGATGTTGTTCAGCTGCGATGGGAAACTGTAAGCACAAAATGACTTGTAAGCCAATATTGTAGTGCTGAGCACAACGGGCCCTGGTCTAGTGAACAATATGTTTAATCTATTAGTTCCTTTAAAATAAAGTAACAATTTCTCTCCCTTAAGGTTTATTTGTTGCTAGATTATTTTTTTTTTTTAATCTGTTTACTTAATTTTGTTTCCTGTAGTTTATGTAATATGAATGCATGTCATCCTAGGAAATAGGTCATACTTCTGTTTGACAGTATTATAACGAAAGAAAGAAAGTACGTCTTTACATGAGGTGTGCAGGCTGTAAACCACTTGGTGAGTAGCTGGACTAAAATATTTTTTGTAAGTCTAACTTACTAGGTTATTGACATTGTGACTTTCCTTAAGGGAATGTGTATGTATATAACTTCTTGGTATGGTGTAAAAACATAGCACCTTCCATCAGTTTATATTAATGAACACCATATGGTTTACTTTGGCAATCTCTTTCCAGATGGATATATGCTATTTAGCACATTGCAAATATTAGCCTGAAGTGAGGACAAAAAAAAAAAAAAAAACATGCACTAGAATGATTTAAATAAAAATATTGAAAGAAATGGACATTTCTTTCTAAGCACTGACATAAACAAGCAAACAAAAGAAAAAGATTAATTTGGTATAATAGAGGAGATGGGGGGAAAAAGGGAAAGGTAGCTTGGCCTTAACTTCAATTGCAGAAAGAGAACAGAATTTGAAAAATGAAACAATAGGTCCATAAATGATATGCAGAAATATCTCTATATAAGAAATATATAGATAAAAGATATACATTTTCAATAACAACATCTAAAAGTGATTTCATTTGTTTATTTACAGATCACATCTTAGAGAACTGTGTAGTCTGCATGTTTACAAGATCAGTTGGGTATAGCCAAGCCAAATTTAGCTCAAGATACTTTACATTAACTCAAATACATGCTTTAAGGTTTCCAAGTAAAGCCAACTTCAACAATAGTGTTCCAGCTTCTTAGAAGAACAGTTCAATGAAAACTTCAGGTTTAGTAATGGTTAGGGAGGAAAACAAACAAACGCCCACCAAAAAATTCTTATTGATAGTCCTTTAACTGCTGAAGTACCACAGACAAGAAAAAAGGTAGATCAGAAATATGGGGTAGATAATACAGAATGCACTACTTTTACAAAAAACATATTTCATTAGGAAACACCCTCTTTTATAAAATATTTTGTCAGCTGTGAGGTCATGTTTAAATTGTTGAAAATACTGTGAATTTTTCCTCCATAATTCTTTGCAAGATGGTCATATCTTGGGTTTGTGCCTTCTTAGAAGGCACTAGAATGCTAAACTTAGCATCTGAGCGTGTGTTAGAAATCTTCATACGCTAATTAAAGAAAAAATCACAGGAAATCGTAGGAACAGCACATATCTTTGCTGTAGCAAAAACCTATTTCATATTTTTAGACATTCTTTTACACACTACATTCTATGCCTTCCTTTTGCACTTTTCTCAGGTCATGTACTGAAATCCAATCCCTGAATGTTGTCCTTTCCCTATTATCATTAATTCTAGCAATCCCATTGTATTGTGAAGCCATAACTTAATATAAATTATTAGGTTGTCTAAATGATTCTTTCCTTAAAGTTTCTTCAAATGCCTTTTCTTCTCTGCATGTACTTTAGACTGTAAATTCTGACAAGGAAGTACTGTGTATTTTTCAGACATCTGTTTTTCAGACATCATATCTGTGGCTCTTTTGCTAGACAAAAAGTATAGCTAGGTTTGGCAGAAATTGAGCTAAAATTTATACAGATATATGCACATCCAGTACGAGGATACCTTCTGCCAAACAAGAGGCTGTTTTGAGCAGTGATTCCTGCTCTTCCAGATCTTCCTCATGCTTTGCAAACTTGAAGAACCTGAGCTGTCAAGACTATGTAAGAATAGTTTCTGTGAAAGTATAAGGAGTAAATATAATAGAAACCTCTTTCTTGTTAATATTTATCTGAACAGTGTTTTTTGAATGTAAAGAGGAAAGACTTATGAAAATCTTGATTATACTGGCAGTTAAAATTATTCAACTAGATATTTAGACTCAGCTTTCATTTTTCATGAACATGTATTTTTCCTTTTAGGGAAAGCAATTAGAATTCTCTTAAAAATATTCGAGCTCAAATGAAACTGTTCATTCACCTCAAAACCTGAAGGGAAATTTGTGACAAAATATGAGCAGAAGTGAAAGGTGATGTAAGACACACAAATTCTGGTTCACAGGAGGAAAGGGGATCCTCCAAGATTCTTCACTTAAGGGCTTAGCTGAAAGTGAAGCATTTTGCTTCATCCCTGCCCTGGAAAACTGAAGCATAAAGAAGCAAATCTGTTTCTCTGTAACAGTAAAAAAAATAAAATCATAATAAAGTGAAAGGTTTTTGCCTAGAGTGTCGAAGAAAATTAGTCTCAGCAATAGATGTGTCAGCATACTGTGTAACTTAAGGTTTCAAATGCTGACTGATACAGCACATTTAGGGTACAGCAATACTTTCAGTGATCACTTTTTTAGCTGTAATGAGCATTTGTGTGTGTGTACAATGTGGACAAGCAAGGCTAGACAGATGTAGATAGTGAATTGTTCTTCAATTGGAAATATGTGAAAACATAAGACTAAATAATGCTATTAGTTCAAACATATAATGAGGATTCATAGTGCTTACACTTTGATTTTCCTGATCTGATTTACTGATTTTCCTTTCAATAGATATATTGCACATTATGCAGATTCTGGAGAAACTACAGAAACTCCATGATGTGCATGGCCCAGTTACCAGTTGCTGAGTTTTCTGTGGCTGATTGATTTAACAGTCATTAACGGAGACAGCAATTGGAACTTCCAATAAGATGGAAATCATGGAAATCTTCAGTAATTTTACTACCAAATGAGGTTGAATATGCTACTGATAATTCATCCAGATAGAAAGTGATATTTCTTAATGTGTTAGAAAGAAACAGTGCTGTAATCAATAGGGCATAAAAAATGTTTAAGGTGCATAAAAAAAAGAGTACTTGAGTCAGTTTAATCAAAATAATGTCTTCTTTTCATTTTTTTTTTTCAAAAAAGAGTCAAGCTGTAAAATAATGTATTTGTTTTAAAATTATTAAATAGTCCTTCTTACTCAAAATAATCCAAAGGATTTCTTCAGTGCTTATCTTTTTTTAGATTTATTCCTTAAATTGAATAGCTTAATCTTTATCTCTGGTGATTTTTATTTGGACAAGAAACTAATTTTTATTCTTGAACTATGTTCTCCTACATTCTTAATCTTTATTGAGATCCCAGTCCTAAATCTCTTGCTCTGTTTTCTTATGAGAAATTATTATTGTTTGAATGTATCCAGCTTTAACTGTTATTTTAAAAATATAGAACTGCTGTCTTTGAACATATTTTTCCTTTTTTGGTTATTTCCAAGGTCCTGACTGTGCTGCCTCATTATTGGTTTAGTCACAAGAATTGCATGTCACTGGTATTTTACAATGTCCATGTAATGTGTAGGCTATGGCATGCTGAAATATTGGTTTTAATAAAGCAGAGGAATATTTCATTCCTCAATAGACATTGCTACTTTTTAATCAGTTCCAGAGTGAGAAGTGTTGCTGAAAGTTCAGCATGCAACGTTGGATATTTTCCTAATTTAAGAAGGATGAAACTCAACAGATTATATTATTAAAGCTCTTCACATTGATGTAAGTCAAGGTAATTGTTTTTATGTTGCCTTACTAGTTACCTGACATCCTGTTTATAGAGAAAGGCCATATTATAGAGACATGGTAGTGGTGTTGGTGGCTTCTCTTTCCTTTTTTCTTTCCTCTTTTTTTTTTTTTCCTTGCCTATTTTGTGAAAAATGGAAGTTCAAGTGTCTAGCTATTTAGTCTTTTCTTGCCAAGTGGTGTTCTTTTAGATACCTTTATTCTTTGTGTAAAAAGAGAGTGAAAGAAAAGACTTAATGCTTAGTGAGGATTTCTCTCAGTCTCTACGATCTGAACCTTATGTCTCATGTGAAGTGCCTAGGTCAGCTGTATTCATTTGCATTGTGCTGATTTACACTTGTGACCACCCTAGTGGATGTGTGTTGTGTTATGTGGTGCTTTAGCAATGGGGCTTCTACAGACATAGTGCTAAGCCGAGTTCAAGGAACTCATTGATCTGACTGATTCCTCTGGCAATCCAGAGCAAATGTGCTCTTCTAAGAGCAAAATACTAACCAAGCTTCTGCAATGCCTTTCACGCAAACTTACACTCTGCTTCATGAAAAAATGACATAGGTTAAATCACTTTTTCAGTGTGAACTAGGGGCAGAAAAAAAAAAGGGGGGGGAAACAAAAAAGGACTTCACATTTTTGTTTTCCTTTTTCTCAAGTTTATTGAACTAGCAATGAATGTTGTCTCTGAATGAACTTCAAACTAATATGTAAATGAGACATACATGAAAAGTAGGTGGCCTGTAGTATAGAACATAAAAAACCTAACCTGAGAATAGGCAAATCTGGGACCAGTAAGTCATATACATACAGGTTATAGAATATGCTGGAAGCTATTTCAATTATAAAATTTAATAAGTGTATGACAATAATTATTAACCTAACTCCCCAAAGACTATCAGAGTAAAATTATGCTTAAAATGTTTTCAATAGGATTTTGTGCTAATAATAACTCAGGCAGCAATTTTTGACAAAAGTAGTAAAATAAAGCTTTACAGCAGTCTAATTTAGAGTTCAAAAAGGTATAGAATAAAGTTACCAGCATCAGTCCACAGAAGCTTTGAGTGAATTGTGGTTGGTGACTTTGTCTATGAAGTTCTACTAGTGGGTACAAACCAGTACACTGGGTTGCCTTGAAATAAGGTAGAAAGAGCTTCAAAGGAAACAGGCAAATTTCGATAGTGAAATGGTGAGTTCATAATATTTTTGTTTTATTTGCTTAGCCCAGAAACCCAAGGCTTAATTTTCCAGAATAGCATGTTTCTCAGGACTGGCTATAAAGTCATTCTGAAATAAATTTTTTGAAACCAAAATATAGCTGAACTATTGAAGAAGATGTAAGCTTGTTTAAAAACACACCTTAAATAGTTCTTAATATCCAAGAAGAAAGCTGTAATGCCAAACTCAAACATTTAACTGCTCCTTTGATTACCAAGCTGAAATCAAAGCAGAAAGCAGATTTGCCTTTAAAACTTGTTAGTATCATAGACGATATCTTTGCACTTAGTCACTGTCAGCTATATACTGATAAAGGCTTGTTTGCAATTAAAATCAGTTTTCAGGTACACTTTATGCCACCTGTTACATTAATGGTCTTTGAGCTGATACAGCAAACATTCTACTTACCAATTTATCTTCACTAAATTTGAGTTGGAGAAGATAATAGATGTCATTGTGCTCTAAGTTTTATATATATTATTTAATTACCCATAGAAAGTTTGAAGATTTAAACCTGGATTAAGTAGTTTAATAAATCAAGTGTAAACTTCAGAAGTTTACAGCTAAAGCTTTTGAAAGTATTACTTATGACTGCCACTGCTGAAGGTGATAAGGAAACTCCTGCTGAAACAAATTAATTTGTATTTGAAAAATTTGCCTCAGATTTTTGGTTTAGATGTGCACTCATGTGCTTGAATATTTAGTCCAAGTATATTAAAACCTTTGAAAAATCTTTAGTTTAAAAATTCCATTGAAGTATCAAACTTTCCAGAGGAACATTTTTTACAGCTTTTCTGAAAAGGCACAACAGCAACCCCATTTAGACGAAGTATGCTCTGTTTGCTCTTTCGGGCACAGTTGCTGTCTCTTCTCAATGGCAAGTGCTCAGGGACAAAATGACTCTTCTGTTTTTTGGTTTTTTTTTTTATCCATTTTATCTGTGCAATCTTTTTAAAAATCTTCCCAAAGTTTTAAGAATCCCTGGATTTATCATTAAAATTTGTAGAGGTGATGTCTTTTATTTTATTATGTCATGCTAGTTCTGAGATTTTGGCTGTCTTAGGAAACACTAAAATAAGATTGAATGCAAAAGCTTTGTTGCCTGGGTTTTCCTTCTTTTACTAATTTCTGTGTAATCTATATACTGGTTTATTCAAGAATTTTTGTTTAAGGTTTGATTCTGTAAATGCTAGCATTCAAGCCTAACTGTAAATAATAGCATACAGTATACTTTATTCTCAGAGGGCAAAATACAACCTTGAATGTGAATCAGAAGTTGAATTAGTGATACAAATACATTGAGGGAATTCATATTTAAACATTATTTTTTACAGTGATTTACCTCTCAGGCATTGATAAGCACATCAGGAAAAGTTAAAAAACTTGATCATTATTCCAGTTATTTGATTTATCATGCATACAAACCCACAATGTGGTTATGGTATTGCATGGCTGCTTCAGGAAATATGCAAGTGTCACAGAAACATATGCTTCTCTGTGTTTGTGAAAGGAAAAGCTTAGTTTTATCTGAAGTGGTATTTTGAAGTTTGCAAAAGAAGCTGTCAAACCAAAATTTTATAGATTTAAAAAATGAATACTATAATAATAAAAAAATATATTAACCTTATCATCTCCTCATTAACATCACTGCTGTGACTTCTGCAAGAGATGGGAGCAGTACTAAAATGTCTCATTTGCATTTTGCATATCTAACAAAAGCAGATTACTTTGTTTAAATTATAGTTAATAACACTGTAGTGGTGCTATATATTATAAACTGATTACCTTGCTTCTTCTTCTTCAATGGCCTCATTATACTTAATTTTTATGCCTCTTTTTTTTTTAATTGAACTAATGAGTACACAACAGTGAAACTGTTAGTATTTTATATACACTTCTGATTCCAGCTAGTACTTCAGATGAAACACATTGACTAGTTTGACAACAATAAAAGCTCTTTGTGAGCACTGCCTGTCTGTGAATAAAATTGTGCTGCTTACGACAGCTCCGGTTAGCTATAAAGATTAAAAATTAGTATACAATGTACTTCAAAAAACAGTATGAACTGTAGGTTTAGTGTAGAGAAAGAAAAAACTTGAGTAATAGGTCTGGAACATGATCTTTGCTTAAAGATTATGAACGGATATAAGAAGGTAAAACTTGGGGAAGGAGAATGAGAGCAGGGTTTAATACATACCCCAAACTACAGAACAAGAACAATGAAGCACACAGCTCTTCATACTGGGAAGGTGACTGTTACTCAATCTATACAGGCTTTTTTAGTTGTGGTATGTTTAGTGTGTTGGTTTGTTTGTATTTTTTTGTTGTTGTTGTTTGGGGTTTTTTATATGTTTGCTTTTCTTTTGCTTGGGTTTTGTTTGTTTGGGGTTTTTTTAATTATCTCTATCAGTAGATTTTTCCTGTTCTGGTGTCTGGTTTTCTTAATTTTTTTTTTTTCTATTCTGTATACAATTGTAAGTCAAAATAATTCCTGTGTGTAAAGATTGATTCTGACTCCTTGCTGTGAAGTATCTTACCCTGAGATTGATTCTGACTCCCAGCTTGCTGTGGAGTGTCTTATGCTGAAAACAATGCCAATCTGAGTAGTAAGAGCAAAGAGTTTAGCCCTTTCAAGCAGTTCTTTAACTTTAGTCCTCTGCAGCAGCTTTGTAATATTTATGAATGTTCAGTAGTAGTTGTAAGATATTCATACCACTCTATTTACTGTGTATCTGCTTAGATATGCTATAATTCATAAGTAAAGCCTTATAGTCATTTAATCAGTTTCTTGACAATTTTCTTGTGTTGAGGTGCCCAAAACTGTACATCATATTGCAAATGTGCAATCAAATCCTATACAGAAACTGGTCCTTAGCTCCCTTTCCATGATGCAAAGCAGCTATGTATTTCACTATCAGTTTTTCTGTACACCAGGTCAAAATATCTTGGCTTTGTACTGTATGATCCTCCAGGATCATATTTCTCTTTTCTTGCCAAAATTGCCCCTGAGTTTTCTACAGTTTTTACCTCTTTCAAAATATTCCCTTCTGTTAACTGTAATTAAACACTGGGAATTCACAAATGGTTAGAATTTTGTTGAATTTTTTGTTGAATTTGCATCTGTGTGCAGTGCCAGGAAAAGTAAGGCTCCATAAATCCATTGATTTGAATCTTGTGCCAAAAGTACTGCATGGTTTAGACCTGCCTGAGATAAAACACTAATAGACCACCTCAGTGCCTTCCTGCGTGAAGAACTTTGCTGATGATAGGATGATTCTGCTTCTTTCTAAGCCCTCAGTTTGGCCAGGGTGTGTGTGTGAACACACCACAGAATGCAGCAGAGCACAAAAGGAACCCCTGAGGTGTTGCTTCTCAAACAAGAATAGAGATCTGGCAGATACTGACAAAAATCAATTAATAACCGCAGGTTTTGTATTTGACTTAAAATTAAATTAGGAAGGTCTTTGTCTTACCTTCCAAAATAACTTGCTGGAGATTTATAAGTTCTCTGTCAGAGTCTGTCTTTTTGCCATAAATTATACCAGAAGATGCTTTCACTGGAACAAACCATTTCATGAACTTTTATGCCATCTTTAATAAGCTACATCTTCTCTGAAGTCTTCCAGGTAGTCCAGACATTCAATCTTTCTTCTTGCAACTTATTTCCTTCTTGTCTAAGGAGCAGCTGATTGTATTGACAGCAATCAGTTAACCATGAGGTTAGGTTGATACCAGTGGTACTACAGGAGAAGTGAGAGTATATATATGAGAACAAGCAATGGGAAAGTGCAACCAGCCCATAAGATCAACAGAGCTTGGATTGCAAACTGAGTCCTTGTCATAGGAGATTCCTGTTGCATAATATCTTTTATACTGAATCTAGTATTTTACATGAGGGCGAAAACTAATAATTGTATTCTATACAGAGCTTTAAATAAGATAAGCAAATAAACACAGCTCACTATTCCAAACTTGCATTAAACCATTTATGATAACAATGGATTTGGGTAATTATTGTCAAATTAGATAGTGTATACTTTCTTAGTGCATTGTCATAGTTTAAGCCCAGTCAGCCACGCAGTTGCTAGCTCACTCCCCACCTTCCTCCCCCTGCTCCCAGGGGGATGGGGAGGAGAATCGAAAGAATGTGACTCCCACGAGTCCAGTAAATAAGGTATAACACAAAACTACTGCTGCTGCCACCAATAATAATAATGATAAGGGAAACAACAAGGGAAGAGAATACAGCCGCTCACTACCCGCTGACCGATACCCAGCCCGACCAAGCAGTCATCTAATCTCTCTGGGTAACTGACCCTAGCTTTTACATCCTGGGCATGACGTGCTGTGGTATGGAACACCTCTTTGGTTAGTTTGGGTCAGGTGTCCTGTCTCTGCTTCCTTCTGGCTTTCCCTCCTCCCTGGCAATGCATGAGACTCAGAAAGCCCTTGGTCAGTGTAAACATCACTAAGCAGCAGCTAAAAACGTTGGTGTTATCAACATTGTTCCCATGCCAAAAGTCAAAAACACAGGACTGCACTAGCCACTAAGAAAGAGAAAAATGACTGCTACTGGTGAACCCAGGACATGCATGTACATATGAAATTACTCCAATAACTATTTTTTTTTTTTTAAAGGGAATTTCTGTTTGATATTTTCAGAGCAATCCCAGGCACATCAAAGTAATCCCAGGCACAGCTACAGGTTGGGCAGAGAAGAGATTCAGATCAGCCCA
>JANRGW010013467.1:0-17667 GCA_024733675.1 Psilopsiagon aymara
CCCCCTTCAGATACTGGAAGGCTGCTATGAGGTCTCCAAGCAGCATTCTCTTCTCCAGGCTGAACAGCCCCAACTTTTTCAGCCTATTTTCATAGGGAGATGATCCAGTCCCCTGACCATCGCACTCTCCTGAAAGAAATGACAGGCTAAATACTAAAGTAATGACTTACGAAAAAATACTTACGAATAAAAAATGTTAAATCCAGTTAAGTTATAAGCAGCATCACTGAAGAAGTGTAGCAATGCATAGCCAGATGTAGTAACTACTTCAGGAACAGTTTCATTTCCACGCACTTCAGGAACTATTAGACCACTGGAAAAGAAAATGTTTTTAATCAGCTGTGGGTTGGTAGGGGGAGGAAGAGGAGTCACCATTCTACTACTGTATTCATAGAATCATAGAATCGTTAGGGTTGGAAAGGACCTAAAGATCATCTAGTTCCAACCCCCCTGCCATGCCATATTGACAAACTTATTTTTAACAAACTAATAGTGTGTATAACGATAGTTATAACAATATAACAATATGGCACTATTATAACTATATTATAACAATAGTGCGTATATATAACAAACTAATGAGTGTGCATAAAATGTAAAATGTGTCCATGCCTCTGCAAGGTAAGGTAGTGTTTCCAGGAAAACAAAACAAACTCCTTCTTCACACCGTAATGCAAGATTTCACATCTGAGGGCGCATGAACTGTCAATTTGATTTTAAAAACTTAACTTTGGAAATACTTATGTATATCCTTCAGACAGATGCTTAACACTCACTGTCTTTCAGCGCTAGTTCTATTCCCACACAACAGAATTATAGAAAGGTTAGGGTTGGAAAGCACCTTCAGATTATTTCCAAACCCCTGTCACATGCCATAGTCCAGTTATTTCTGATTGCCTGTCCAAAACCATTAACACTCCATGCAACGTCAGCATTAAGTACAAGCCAAATAATGGATTTATGCTATGACGACCTAACCAAAAAGAGTTGTGCTTTGAAATTTATTACAGTATACCTTTACATAAATGCTTCCACAATATTAACAAACAAAAGCAAGGTACCTAACAAATTAAAGCTCTTAATGATAGGTTTTTTTTTTCTCTGCAAACTAAGAATGTCCACACCTGACTACTTGGAATAAAAGACTAAACACACTCACCTAAATACAGCTATTAAAGGTGCATATATTGAATCTCCATCATATACATACATATGGTCCCAACTACATTCTGTGGCAAAGTGATTAAATCTTAATCTCAGTATTGCATTTGGGCTGAAAAAGGAAGGGGAAAAAAAATGCACAGCATTGATGTAAAACATTATTTGCAGAAGTATTGAACACACAGGATAAAAAACTTACAGCAAAATCAATCACGCAGCATAACTCAAAGCATTCTGAGAACTAAACATTTCAAAGAGAGCAAGATATTCACTTTATCTTAAAAGACTTAAAAATAATTAATATAATAACTTCAGTCCCAAGTCTAATAAGCCCTAGACTTAAGACACTAAAGTTTATCAGATTTTGTCAGTATTCAGAACAATTACAATATCCCATTTTAATATCCTAGCTTTACTTTAAAACATCAGGACTATGATACTTAAACACTTACACATCCTCACTACAGTATTAGTTATTGAAGATAAAGCTCAACACACATTTAAAGTAGCGAGCAACAGCAGAGCAAGATGTATTTTTTCTCACTGCTCACTCATCCCCCTGACACCTGGGAATCATATTTCACCAGGTTTTGGTAGAGATCCAGATGGGGACTGTAAGAATTCTGAAAGAGGAATTTTTCTTATATGACAACAGCAGCAGACTCATATATATATTCCATCCAACATAACAATTATTGCCTTTTACTTCATTTTAAGTATTTTTTTTACCCCCTGACAGACTCAAGTACAGTTTGTAAAACACTTTTTTGTGTGTGAGGGGTATCATTTGGAGAGCGCTCTTGTTCCATTTTAAGAGAGATTATCTTATATATATGTGGCTTCCTTGTGCGCTGACATTATGCACTATGTTACTGGCTTGCATTACCCTTCCACAAACTGTGCAGCACATTGCTTCCATCAGCATCCACTCTACCTCCTGCAAAGTGGAGGAACAGAAGGAATATCAACTTCAAAGCAGAGCCTGCGTACAGTCCTGAGGCATGTTTTCACTTCAGCATAGTGCAGTGTAAATACTCCTGAGCCACGTAAAAAGAGAACTCTGGCTGTGTCAGAAAGATATTCAGCTGTAGCCTGGTCACCTACATACTGAAGTTTCTACTTAGATGATTTTGCAAACTACCTGATATAATTACTGTCGTGTTTAAATTACTATCTGCATATAAGCAGGACAAAATTATATCAGATAGGTCATTACTGAACTGCAGAGACAAAGCAGACATCTAAGGTAGTTGAGATTGCGACAATATGGAAATGCAGAAGCGGCTATTTTCTTCTAGAACATGTAGAATTCAGACCTTGCTAAATTCTTCAGTGAAACCCTCACACCATGATTTAGGGGGAAAAAAAGTTCCACTAAACTTGAACAAAACTGTGCCTCTAACGGTTTAGCCACACCAGTGTATGTGTCTCATTACTCCCTTGTGCATGCCTCTGTGTGTTTGTTGTAAAAACTGAAAAATCGGCAACAGACATGAAACGTCTAAACTCTATAAAACGAGGGCACAGTATGATTTTAAAATTAAGTACAGGAGAAAAACTAGAATGAAAAAGAAAATACTTTATAAAAGCACTAACTATTGAGCAATATGGAAATGAAAAATTATCCTTTAGCCTGAAAGCATTCTGTACTTGAAGCCATTCCTGATTTATCACTGATATGAGTTAAATAAGACAAATAGGTAAGATAATGAGTTAAATAACAGGATTCTGTAACTACATTTGGAATTCACGTAAAGGTACTCAAACAGGCAACAAATTTATCATAGCGGTTTGAGAGCTTGCAGCACTGGCCAAATGCCAGCGTCAGCCTAACTTTTGCCAGCAGTTTGAATGGAAAGGGAATCTGGCCAACTGAGCAATCCTGAAAACCCTGCTTCATTTTTGACTTTATAGCATTTAAACAGAAACAAGGAACAAAACAAAACAAAAAACCCTGTTTATATTTATCCAGATTAAGTTTCTACTTCAGGAGTTCTTTAGATCTCTGGAATACACAGCATCACACTGTCAGAAAATGTAAGCTATAAAAACCAAATACTTACTATCCTTCAATTAACCATGTACATTTAGTTTTATATTTATAATTTATTGGTCCATCTGTTAAATATCCAGAAGGCTCTGTTAACCTACAAGAAAAAGAAACAGCGCTTTAATAAACCAGAGACAACACAACAGAAGACACATCATCAACATGCCATCAGATTCTTTCTGGATAGAAAGAAAACTGAAATATTTGAAGGGGGTAGGGAGGGAAGAGTCAAGTCTCTCTTCATCTTTCTTTTCACACTATTTTTGCTCACAAAAATGAGAGTTATGATTATTCTACATCACTGATTTACATTCTTCCCCTAGGCAATCACAAGACTTCTAAATTTTCTAGTTCAGTAGCAAGCAAATACTATGTATAATTTAAATTATCCTTCACACAAAATGGATCCAAGCCAACATAAAGGGGTTTTTCTTCAAGAGTATTTTGGTTTGGTTTGCTTGTTTCTTTCACCATTGCCTTACATCTTACTCTCAAATTAGACCACAGCAGCAGTGGGAAAACTCTCCTAGACCAACAGAAACAAAGGCATAAATTATTAATTTAAATAAGCATATCTGCCAGCCTGACCCTCTCTTATTCCTGGTCAGTGATGAGATATGGGAAAGCAGAACCACACTGCACTATGCGGAAACTAAATAAAATGCAAATGAACAGCTATGAAAGGTCAGACCAAAATGCCAAAGGTAGCCCAGCAGCCTGCCTCTGACAGTGCCCTGCAGTGGATACAGAATCACAGAATGGTCTGGATTGGAAGGGATCTTAAAGCTCATCCAGTTCCAACCCCTGCCATGGCCAGGGACACCTTCCACTAAAGCAGGGTGTTCCAAGCCCCATCCAGCCTGGCCTTGAATACCGTTGGGGACTGGGCAGCCACAGCTTCTTTGTCTCAAACTATTCTAGTGTCTCAACACCTTCACAGTAAAGAATAACCAGAAAAGGCACAGCAAAGGACACCCAGGAAAGAATCTTAATCCCTACATGTACTCCCCACAGTATATGACCTTCAGCAACTTGCAGCTCAGAGACACCCTTAGCCAGATGATGTTCCTTCTATTAGTTTTGGGTTAACAGTTCTCCTAGGACTTTGCCCACGCAAACTCAAACCAGCAGCATCCAGACCATCCTGCAGGAATGACTTCCATACACATATGAAGACACATCTCAACTGTTTTTGTCCTGAGCCTACCTCTTCACAATTTCACCTGACATCCTTAGGTCTGGTATTGGATAAGATGATGAACAACAGCACCCAAATTCACAAAATGCAATGACCTGGGCTATTTTCCTCCCTTTTCTCCACTGTCCCTTGAGAAATCCTTGCTCACTGCCTTCTCTATTTCTTTGTTGTTCTCCTGTACCCTGAGATGCAGAGATCCACACACTGTATTCAAGACGCAAATGAAACATGAATCTCTACAGTACTTGAATAATGATTTCCATTTTGCTCTCTATTTCCATCTTAACATTTTATTTGAACTTTCAACTACTACTATTCTGACACTTCAAACACAACTAGCTGCTTTATCTTTTTCCTGAGTGATAATAGGTGGTTTAAGATTCTTTACAGAAATTCATTTAACAGAAATAGAACCTTTTTCCTCCATCTGTCTATATGACTTCACATTAATCTATACAGAACAATAAAATTGCAGATGAAATTCAATAATCTATTAATATAAAAGCTTTCTAAAAGAGTTTAGTATCTCCAGCACACTGTCACTTTGCTTATTTACCCCATTTTGTGCATCCTTTATTATTAAGTTCTATAGCTCAAGTCTTAAACACTCATCTCTGGTGGCCTCATCCACTGGGAAAATTAACCAGCCTGCTCTCTAAAATGCTACAACAATGACAACAAATAGAAATACATACTCAGAATTGCTCATTTATTTCAATGCACTGTGGAATGATAATCATTAACAATAATTATCACTTATTTGGTTTTCCTGCTTTGCTTTCAGTTTTGTAGATCTAAATCAACACACTAGATCTAAATCCAGAGACCACGCTGAACAAGCTGACCAAATCACAACTAAATTTTCCCACCAGGAGTCCAGCTGAAGAGGAATTCAGTATCTGCTATCCTGCCTTCTTTGAAACTGTATACACAAAAAATATTCAGCACAACACCCACTGCAAATTATTTGTATTTGAGCTCATATCAAACACTAACTGCGTATTTAACAGAAATCTGTAATTCTAAACATAAAACTCTAATCATGTATATAATGTTTCCTTTCCAAGGGAATACAAAAAATTCTGAGGCAAGTTCCATGCAAACTATGAGGTTCTTAAGCAGCTCCTTCACTTGTCCTATGAGTACATGCATCAGTCTGTTAGGCACACTGTAAGACACTGTTGCAAATCACAGGTAGTTCGAGGATCTTCACATACACTTTCCTTTTGATGAAATGGAACTAAGCTCTCTAATATGGAGAGCTGTTCCAGTAATTGAAACATTGTCAAGTTATAAAAAGTATCAATAAAGTATTATATTTTCCTAGATAAAAAGAAAAACAGATAAACAGCTGGTAACACAAGCAACAGACACAAAAGCTTCTAATGGAACCCAATACACTGAGCTGCTCTGAACGCTCCAGTGCCCCACTCCCCAAAAGCAAGGGCTCCTGAAGCTCCACACAAATGCTGATGCAGCTCAAAGCAAGGCAATGACTGATGAGAGGCATGGCTGGTAATTTACCCTCCTCCCGGCTGTACACAGGAGAAGCCACAGCAAGAAGCTAATTATGCTCCTGCCTGGTGCTCTCATGTGAATCAGTGCCTGGCCAGAATACTTTTGCTTGAAGTTAAGAAAAGCACTGTTTAAGTTTATAATATTTCTTATTGCTAAGAAACATCAACTTAACCTAAAAGTATATTTCTATATTTACATACATGAGAAATAGGTTTTCCAGGGCTATTTCTGGCTTCTTTACATATTAATCATACTGTTTGAACAATGCTGAACATAGTATCAACATATATCTTGGAGGTCTAAGTTACACATGACTGATTTTGATACCAAGCTAATGATGCTTGGTCACTAGCAGAACCTCAGTAAAGCTGACTACAGGAGCGGATCCTATGCTAGTGTGTGCTAGACTGAAGTAATTAATTTATTAAGAAAAGGCAGTAATGTATAAAACTCCAATCAAAATAATTGTAGGGTTACGATATGGTTTATATACAGATGTAAAGTCTTACATAGCAAGCCAGAGAACATTTATTTTACTGTAATAAGCGTGAAATATCACCAGTACTCATTTGCAGTCATGACCATTGCCTTCTTAGTAGCTGTATAATGCAGTGGAGGTGACTTACAAGAGTTGTTTTTATTAGACCAGCCCTTTGGCACTAGTAAAGTGCAAACAATTTCCCTTGTCACCTAGGCTGATAATTTTTTGATAAACAGATTGTCTCAGAACAGTAAAATACCCTTTGAAGCATCTACTGCACTTTGCTGAAAAAAAGTAAAGAATAAGTAAGAGCATGACATTGCGCTGTAATAACACTTACGGAAAATCGTAGGATAAAGGGGCTGTCCTATCTAGAATAAATTCACAGCAAGACAGCACGGTTGTACTGTAAGTTTCTTGAATCGTACCAAGTTTTCTGTACCATTTTTCTTTCCAAACGTTATCAAATACCAAAGCCCATAAATAACACATGGATCAATGGCACTACATTCACATAACCTCTTACCAAATCAAGGCCAATATTCTCTATTATATAAAGCAAGTTCATAGCAAGGGCACAGTTTTCCTCTGCGACTAACAGTCATCCTGCCAAATAACCAAAAACCAGATCAGCCAACATGACAACACACTCTTTAGTTACAGAAGTGGAATAGCCAGAATGAAGCCTACATACTGCACCCCATATCCTGCTCATTGCTGAGAGTGCTTCAAGGATAAGGAGACAGCCAAAACAATTTGTGTGGCTGCTTATGCACCATAGATTTATCACACCCAGACTCCAGCTTGCTAACCAGAATGCACAGGGGAGCAGCTGATGTAGTATATTGTCATTTTGTCATTTTAAATTGCATGTCAGCTTTCATAACCACCACAATATTTTTTTTGTTGGCAGGGTTATAATCAAAGCCTATAAAGAAATAGAGGTGCACGCCAAGAGAACATTTCCCTTCTCTGTATACTGTAAAGTACATCTACCAAATTACAGACAGAAGTCAGGATGCTGCACAACAGAACTAAAGACATTCAGAAACCTTATTGACAGATTAGTCACCCAGTTAATCAGTCCATAACAGACTATGCAAAGGATAGATGGCACTATAGGTGGTTTCATCCAGCAGAGAGACACACCAGAAACACAAGAGCCAAAGGCTCAAGTCAACACAGGGCAACTGTAACATTGCAACAAAGGCATATCTATATTCCTCTGGAATATTAACTCTGTTATAAAACTATGGCAGATATAATTGAGTTAGAAATTAAAGTGGTAAAATTTATATTTATCACTGCAGAGACTACAAATCAAGACTGATGCATTTCAAGGAAAGAAAGAAGTTATGTTCTAATTCAGTCAGAAATTACTGGTCCAAATGAAGCATGAAATCTATGGCCTGCAATACATAAGATGTCAGAGCAGGTTATTAAAATGGCCCTTCCTGGCTGTAATATTTATATATCTGTGAAAAATGCAGTCATGTCATTTCCTGTATCTTCTAGCAAAAGAATATTGTCATCAGATATTTTAAGAAGGGGCACTAATTTAAACCAGAGAAGCCATTGGGTATTTTCTGTCATCAGCAAACGAAGATCCACAAACTGCTGGTAGATGGACAGACAGGGGTCTGATTCATAATACAGGTTCAAAGCAGAAACAAAAGAATAAAGCACATTCATAATATCACAAATATTCATTTTGAAATAAATGAAGAGGTTCAGTTTTCTCTGTATTACTTAGTGTCACATTTAAGAATTTTATGAAGTGTTGGATGATTCGGCAATTCCTACCTCAGACAGATCTGAATATAAGAATCAGAGCGTATTTTGCTATATGGATTTCTCTCTGTAACAGTATTTTTGTGTCAGTCAAGGATTATACTTTCCATTGCTGGAAAATTTTGCTTCATCTCATTTTTTTAGGAAAATTTATTGTATTTAGAAAAAAAAGGAAATTGTGATTCAAAGTTTTAAGATCAAATCCTTCATAAATACAAGTAGGCAATCCTCCCAGCTTGAGATCTCGTGCCTAACCTTCACAGCAGGGAAAGGGGCTTTTCACATATGCCGGATAAGGTCAGATGAATACATTGAGAAAGAAGAAGAAAAAAGTGAACCCCTTTATAGCATAGAGGCAGTGATATCAGAAAGAGGCACAGAAGAGATCAAAGGACATTTTTCATACTAAAATTTCAAGTGATAAACTAAGCAAGTTGTTTAATATTTTTTCCTGAAGGAAGATGCAAAAAATGTTGTTCTGAAAAAAACCAAAGCCAGAGTTTTGTTTTCCAGGCATGAAGTATTGACCAACATCTGACAAAAAGCTTACGAACCTGAATTTGACTTTCCTGCACTTATACATGTATTACAGAACCTTGCTGTTGGCTAATTTTTTCCCACGATGCATGTTAAACCAGAATACAATGACACGCCCCAGTTCTAATTTGTCTTCAATGATAATCAAGAGGCATAAATACTACATCAAGAAAACATTTGCATATGCCAATCACACTCCTATAGTGGCCACACACTGCTTTGCATTAATAGAATGTATATTTAGAAGCAGTAAGGACAACTTTTTATGGGCCAGCTAATCAAAGGCATGCTCTTAAACAGGCCCCACTTTATCCATTGACAAAGTAATAGTTGCTTTTGTAGTTCCCCTACTGCTTAATTCAAGTATTCAGTTCCTCACTCCAACTTAACTTTTAACAAAACCAGGCTCCAAAATGATCAAAAACATCCCAGAGAAGTAAAATGAAGACTACAAAACAACATTTTTTCCCCATAACAATATATTCTGCATTTCAAGAAGCTCAACACTAATGTGTGACACGTGGTTTTGGTTTTTAAAGTTAGCAGGTGCATAAACTCCTATTGGTTCAAAACATTCATTTAAGGTTTAACTCCAACAGTTTTCTTTCCTCATTTACTTCTTCTGAAAAAGGCTGTTATTCTGTAATACATTTTTGCTAATTGTCCCCAAAACTACTGAAAGAATAAATAGAAACTTACATGGCATCTTACTTAAGCAATGCATTTTCACTTACATTCCATATTATATTATATAAATTCACAGAGCATAGACCATGACAGGTCATTCAGAAGAGGATACATCAGCGTGACTGTGAGACTTAAAACAGAATCTATAAAGTTACTAGAAATAATAACATAGGATTACAGGCTTAAGAGCAATTGGTCAACAAACCAATGTACAAAACACAGTAGCACTGTAATCCTAGCATTTTTTCTATTGTACATTAAAATCTCGTGGAAAGACTGTACGGGCTATGTAAGGACTTTCTTCTACCTCCTTGCAGTATTAGGTGGTAGTTGACTTTTTTACCAAGAAACCTTTAATTGCCATTCAGTTACAACACTCTCCAATGCCCGTCCCAAAGCAACCATGTTGAAATGTTTCTTCACAGTTACTGGTCTCATCTGTTCTTAATAATTACAATGACAGGAGTCTACAATCATTCTTAGGCCATCTACTTTAGTACTGACTTATCCGTATTATTAGAAAGTTTTTCTAAATGTCTAACTTAGTTATTTCTTACTTAAACACATTACTTCTTGTCTTATTCAAAGCAGACCCAGAAAACAGATAATTACCTTCCTCTTTCTGCTTATCTTTCATAAACATTTACCTTTAACCTTTCCTTATCTGAATTAAGCAATTTAACATTCCTCATGCATCATGTTGTAGACTTCCCTCCTCTAGAACTTCAACTCATCTGCATCTCAAGATGGTACCCATTACTGCAGCAGTAATCTGACCAGCATAGCAACCACTTAAGAAGCATTATTTGAAGTCCTTAACGTAATCAGTTTTCCTGAATGTAAGTAGTGGAATAACTGCCTTTATAAGTGCTCCTTTGTACACAACCTGCAATTCCCTGTGACTGCTAACCTCCGCCACAAAAAGAACTAAATGGTATTACCCTAGTTCATCTTCCTGGGGTTAATTCTGCCCACTGATGTGCATCCAATTCCATCAGTACAACTTATTTCCAGGCAAAGTTATATGGGATCAATGCAGTTTGCATGGTCTGGAACCTGCTGCAAGTAAAGTTTCATTTATAATCACTTTCTCAGTAGAAAAATCTATTTTTTGTTTCCAATACAAGTGTTCACTTAAAAGATGTTAACTGCTGGCCACACTGCAGAGTGACAAATCCTACTTAAAAATCAACAAACCCCATGAGAAATGATGAACTTTCATTTGCACTTCTCTATCATAAAGTTCTTTCCTACATTTTCCTTAACAGCCATTTTTCTATTACTCACCTATGTCAACAGTTTCTGAATTATTATTCACATTCATTATTCATTCACCTTACAAAGCACTAACATAAAAACAGTCCTAACAAAAATTAAAACTTAAGTGCACATGTGAAGGCCCCCACTGTCACAACTGTATTAATTTTGTACACTCTGATGTCACCCACCAATTACAACCCAGTACCATGGTTTGTGCTGGTTGAAATGAAGCAGCAGACAGACATTAGCATTGCTAATTAGACTAACAAACAAGCAAGGTTTTCCTAATATTAAAGTCCAAAGAAAAATATCGACATGCATATAGAGAAGAGCTTTCTACTTTTCCTGCATGTAGAGAAAATTTCCTGTTAGTTTCCAACAACAGCATATGTCAAAATGCTCTATTTTAAGGGGGATTTAGACAAATTAATAACAGAATTTTATATGAACACAGGCCAAAAGACGAGATGAAGAACAGGCACAGTATCTCTCCCACTGCGCATATGATTGGACTATTTTCATTAATGGCCTGACACATAAATGGAGAAAATAACACTACTGAAAGCATAGCTTCATAGCACAGGTCTTCAAGGAGTCAGGATGGAATCTATCTTCTGACTGTTCTGCAGAGTAGATACATCCAGTCTTTAAAACATGTGAGTAAATGTCCTAACTATGTGAGAAGAAAAAAATCTAAATGCCAATTGCCTTGAATCTAAGCAAAGAAACAGACAACTCTCTCTACTTGTATCAAGTATTTACTGATTTTTATTACTGTGTAAATGAAGCCAGATTTTGGAATAACAGAACTTCCAAATAAGAAGGAATTTTTTGAAAGGGCTCAAATTGAACTAAAAAAGAAGACAGCAAAGCCTAATAAGATCTGCTCTGCCAAAACACTAACACAGCATGAGGGAGAACAGCAGAGCACAGCCAGCATGATAAATGCTTTAGCTGACTGAAGGGAGAGGCAGCAAGGAAAAATAGATCAACACTCAGAAATCTGTCACTAAATGTGTTATTATCCTTCAGTGGATTTTCAAGCTTTTTGAGCAGTGATGTTCACATAATGCAACAAAGAGAAAACCACACAAAAAAATTTTTATAAATAACTTAAATAATCTTCACAAAAACTTTTCCTTACCTACAGCTCTCATTGCGCCACTTTCCGCCTCTAATAAATACAGTAGACATTCATTAGGAAAGTATTGTTTAATACAACTTCAAAAGCACCTAATTCAGTATGAGATGAACTAACACTTTCAGAGATGACAGCTTCATTAGTTAAACACAGGTACCCAAGTACACATTCATCTGTGGAACAGTTGATCTGTCTTGCCAAGGTTTAACCTGATCAGAAAATAGTTCCTAAATGCAAACCTTTCAATTTGGAGCACAGGGAAGAGGGCTGGCATGCTACATTTTAAGACATCCAAACTACTATATACTGTGTGACCCCAAATCATTTAGAAGCCATCAACACCTAAAAAGTTTCACTGCAATGTGGTTTTACACAGATGGATTTACATGTAATATTTACAGAAAGTTTCTATAAAATTGAGTGGAGTTGAGTCAATCTACAGAGTTCAACAGTGAACCACATACTTTCCACAGAATTGCTACACCAATTAACAGTTTAAATCTTGCCAATATTTTCCAGGTGGCACTGTCCTCTTCATCTCCATTTGGAAATCAGTGCCTTTAAAAGATACTGCAAATAGCACAATATCCTCCACTGACCTGGAAAAAAAGCTTCAAGAAATATAGCTTCATCTCTCTTATATGGAATAATACATACCTTTGGCATTTCCAATCTTAATATCATGGCTGGACAAAATCATACAAGACAGACATCTGCTCTATTAGAAATGACCAGGCTTGTTTCTAGATGTCATCCAAAATTCTGCCTATCTATAAATAGGCCTTGACAGGACATGAAGTTGGCATTCAATACAAGCACAAGACATCATACCTATATCACTATTGCATTTCATTATGGCTGCAAATGCTACTTTAGAAAGGAAATCCAAGAGGTTAAAAAGCTGCAGAAAAATTATTCCTGTTTCAAGCCAGAGGCAGAGCACCTACCCAGCTCATTGAGAGAACCTCTTGAACTCACAGTTTCATGTCATGATTACTCATTTCCTCAGAAAAAACAGAGTAAGATTTCAAATAGCCAAAATTCTCACTATTCAGTCTTGATTCAGAAGAATATTAGCAGCAGCTTCAAAAGTTTCCTCATACATCCCTCTAGTTAGCTCCTATTAGAAGCAAATAGGAATTACAAAAGAATGTGCCAGGAAACAAGGAGATACCTCACTGCTCTAACATTTAACAACGTTCATTTCAGCCAAGAGTTATTTTTATGGCCAAATGTTGCCAAGATAATGAAGAAATAAATAACAAGCCAAAAAAAAAAACAAACCCACACTCCACCAGACTGAAGTGGTTCTATTAAGTTTTTTCCTACAGCCTCTTTTTATTTGTCAAAGTTCTGAATATGAATAGATTGGGTTACGTTGATTACCCTGAAGTAACACATTAACCTTACGTTCTCCTTAGAGTTTAAAAAAGTTAAAGTTTAGGCTTCTTTAGTTGGTACACTCTTTTTCCTAGGTTTTATTTTCGACAAGGCAGCTCTCCATTTCCTGAAGCAACATGGTTAAGTGCATTTTCTAACATACTATTTACATTATGTTGATAATGTCTTTCTCCTTATCTCTGTTGCCTAAAATAGATTTCAAATCAAGTAGTTTCTACATTAGATTGCCTGCAGGTTTTGATTTAATCGCAAGATTAACATGAGTGAAGGGAAGTTGCATGCGTTTTTATGTATCCATATGTACGTTAAACATATGCATGAATATCTTTGCATACTGAGCCAGATATATGTATTTCATAAGACTCCTATAATCGAACATGCTACAGTACCTTAAAATGTGGGGCACAAAGTACAGACACAACACAGACTGAGGTACTTGGCAAAAAGGTAATGCACTGTGCCAGTTTTTCACTGTACATCACTACAAAACTCATTTTCATTTGTGACCTAGTTCAGGGATTTAACTTAAGCTTCCTGAGGTAGCAGCCCAACGCTCTAAATCCAGTGTGTCACCTACTCCTCAATTTCCCATTGTCTTTTCAAGACAAGTTTCTAATACACACCTGTGCTAATAGAATTAACTACTTCTATCATTCAGTCACTGAGATTAATACCGGACCATCAAAGTGCATGCTTGTTTAGGACAACTTTCTCCTTACAGGAAACCATCTCCTACCATAAGGCAGCAGCATCAGCTCCCACTAGCTGTATTAATTCTGAAGTCATCCAAATGCATTTAGCTTTGTCACATACATACTCCAGAGAAAAACCCAAAGACATCAAGTATCTCTTAGAATCCCTAAGACTACATCAACAGAAGTTTGTTTCATTTTATATCTCACATTATTTGTTTGGTTTTCAACACTTCAGTGTCCTAATTCAAGTTTAATTATATATATATAAAACAGAAACTTCATCCTCCCTTCTACCTCCCATCAGCACACATGCTGCTTCACAAAGGGCTCTCAGTCCTTCCACACAACCTTAAACAGTAAAAATGTTGAGATAAGAAGAGATAATAGTTCTTTTTAAAACTGAATTGATTAATAAATTCAAATGGCTGCTGCTGACTAGGCTTCAAGTAGTGTCTTTTAGATAATTATATAGATAATCACTGCCTGACTTCTGTGGCTGTAGCAATTATTAGGACATTACACGTTTGCCTTAAATACAAAGCACATCCTTTTTGCTGTAAAGAAACAGGAATGCTTTGTAATACCACAGAGACATGAACGCCATTATTCAATTTGGAGACATGAAAGATTCTTATCAGTAATTAAAAAAAAGCATAATTCTAGAACGCTTCATCTGTGGCAGGTGTCATTTTACTCCTATATTCTGTCTGACTGTTTGCAACTTCCCATACTCCCTCTAGAAGTACATGGAGAGAAATAAGAAAGGGAAGACCATGATATTTGAGTCTTAACTACTGCAGCTGCCAGTTTCAAGATCAAACATTTCACCGGTGAAGGGGTTTGGGTTCTTTCTGTTTGGCTGGGGTGGCAGGAAGGACGGGGGCTGTCTGTTGGGATTTCTTAAGGGGACGTGTATCTTTAGCCTGTAATTTGTTCTGGTTTTAAACGCAAAACCTCCAGAATTAATGAAATACTGAAGTTTTAAATCACAAACAAAACCTGTTAGCTTTGAGCTCGCAGGCTCAGCTGAAATGGAACACCAAGGACAACTTGCAGCTACTGACAAGAAGTGTTAGAAGACAGGGCAACATACAGAACTATGTTATATCCATCAATTACTGAGCTAAATACAACTTCCTATTCACTGAACTGTTAACCGAAGACCTGCTTATGCAATGATTTTGCATCTCCAAAGCTAGTGTTGAGAAATATCCTGACAACTTCACAACTATACAAGCCTTAGTCCCTTCAGAAATAAGTCTTAATTTGCATTACATTCAGAGGAATTTTGTTGGGATTTTGGGAGATGGTATTGGTAGCATTTATACCATCCATAGAAACATAGAGTTAAACACAAATAAATCATGCTATTTAAATTATAAATGCTTCATTTTCCCAGTATTTTCTTTTTTAACTCACTTCTTTCTTGGTTTTTTGCAATAAAGACAAAAATAGCGTAAAACTACCAAGATGCAACAGAAAACCAATGGCAATCTCTGAAAGGTGGCATATACATTTTTAAAGCTCTACAGTAAAAAAAAAGACACAGTCAAGAAAAGGAACAAATAACATCCTGCAAACTGACCCATGCATGTGTATACCTGTAATTCTAATGAGAAAACTCAACTGAGACTGCACATGTTATTCCATTCGCAGAGTCATGTATGGGTTTAGGATTTAAACAAAGTACCATACTAGTTTCATTATGAAAGACGCCAACTCAAGTTTTTCAGCGTAGCAACCCCATGGGTTTATTCACCACATGCACTGAACAAAAAACCTTTGGTTTACAATTTCTTTCTGCAAAGCAGAAAAATCACAATAGAAAACATGGTCTCTTCAAATCCTGTCTTGATAAGGACACTGAATTCAATGAACAAAGCCATGAAAGTTCCTGCTGAAATCTTCAAAACCTTCTGCTGTAGCATGCCAAGGCACTGATCAATATCAGCTACTTGCTCAAAAGGCATAGCTTAGAGCTAGGATCAGAAAAAGAGGACATATGGGAATTTCCCGCAGGGGCTGTTGCCCCCAGTCTCCCACTAAAGGAGACTACAGCTCAGGACAACATTCCCTGGAATGTTCTGCTTTCCCATTAACAGGATACAACAGCAAGATACATTGCTACAAGCTTAGAGCTCTTATAATCCTATTCATCCTCTCCCCACAGGCATATAGCACAATGTGTGGGACACATTGCCAGCCTGTCTTGTCTTATCCACTAAAAGATATAGAAAGTTTAAGACCATCTCCCATGAGCAAAAGTTAGGACTGTTCCTGGGACAATAGGCTACACACATTTCCCTCTTGGAATTTAACTTGCATTAGAAGCTCAGAGCTCCTGCTCCCCTTCCCTAACTCAATTCAAACTCAAAGTACAGTAGATGACAAAAAAGATCCACTGTCTATCAAGACAGTACAAACAGAAACTACACCTTCCCACAGAGAGGAGCTTCCGATACATAGCATGGTGCCTGAAAGCCAGCAGGAATCAAGGAAGCCATACACTGAAGTCTCAAGCCAGTAAATTAGGCTGTTAACAAGCAGTGGAAAAGAAAGAAGGCAAGCAATCACTCTGAAAATAGGGTCAGAAAAAAAGCAATGACCCTAAGACTTAGAGAAGAAGAGATGATTCAGCTGGCAAAACGCACTAGAGCAGAGAATTGCTTCAACGCAGATGAGTGGTTAGGGAGAATAGGAAGGATGGGTTGACCTGCCCCTTCTTGATTTTCATGGATCCCGTGCCAAAGAAGCAGCACCAGCATCACAGCCTCCATGTGCCATGCTCTACAAGATGCTTCCCCGACTCTCAGCAACTACGGAATGAAATGGAATCATTCAAAAGAGATACTTTTGTTATTTAATATACCAACTTACAAACACGCCATCAAGTACGCCTGTCAGATTCAGCTGCTTCAACCATCATTCAGCTGTTTCTTGCATTGTATCAAACCAGAAATCTAAATTGCAATGGTCACCTCCTCAAGTCATCCAACAGCAGAGTGAATTTGCTAGCACTGACGGGATTTTTATAGACGGGCCTTTGAAAGAGGTTAACTCTTCCTTTATTTGATTAGTTTAAGCAAAACTGGAATATATAGCAAATACAGAAGTGCACTGGTTTGCACAAAGAAGAGACAGACATCTGAAAAGAAAAGCATTTAATCAAAGAAAGATTATTGATGCAGCAAAGATGACAACTGAAACAAATCCTGCTTAACTAAAATTGACTTTCCTTACCTACATGACCTTACCTGCTCTCCTGGATGATTTCTTGAGTACCTTTCCAATCCACTATTCCAAACAGCAGGCATGCACTGACATAAGCAGTACTGCCTGTATCACAAATAATTCAATTATAAGAAACTTACTGTTTCTAACTAAGAAAAAATATTTATTTTTAAATGTTTTGGACGCTTGATTTTGCTTTTCAGTAGGTTTCGCTATGGCTAAAAACAAGTGGCCAGATACAACCAACCAACAAAACTAATTCTTCTAAATCCTAGAAAAACTACACAAACTGCAATCGTAGAATCACAGAATAGTCAGGGTTGGAAAGGACCTTAAGATCATCAGTTCCAACCCTCCTGCCATGGGAAGGGACGCCTCACGCTAAACCATGACACCAAAGGCTCTGTCCAAACCTCACCTTGAACACCGCCAGCAATGAAGCATTCACAACTCCCCTGGGCAACCCATTCCAGTGCCTCACCACCCTTACAGTAAAGAATTTCTTCCTCATATCCA
>JANRGW010013469.1:0-10164 GCA_024733675.1 Psilopsiagon aymara
AGCATCCCTATAGGCCCCCTTCAGATACTGGAAGGCTGCTATGAGGTCTCCACGCAGCCTTCTCTTCTCCAGGCAGAGCAGCCCCAACTTTCTCATCCTATCTTCATATGGGAGGTGCTCCACACTTTAAGTTTCTGTTTGAATAATGATCATTACACTTCTGCAAGTAGGGGATTATAACTAACCTGATTTTTCTTGAAATTATTCACTGCTTGCTCCCCTTTTGTGATTTTGTAGGTCCCAAGCTACACATGGCATTTCTTAGCCAGCTTTTGACCAGCACATTCTGGATTTATGCAGGTGTTATTAAAGTTTTAAACTACCATTTCTTCAACTTTCAGGTAAATGGTGTGCAATTCAGATAAATTCATGATTTGTGATAATTGATTGTGAAAGATGAAGTCAGAATACATTTGTCAGCATGATGAACATTACTGATCCATTTAGATTATGCTTCTAAGGAAGCAAAGTGCAGAAAAAAAGGACTAAAAATTACCAAAGATTTTACCAGTATTGTGTAAGGAAGAGGAGTAGTAGCCAATGAACGAAATAAGCACTGCTATCAGGGCCTCTAGTTTTCATTTTAGCAGTCACCTGAGTAAAATTATTCCTGTGATAGGTTAGCACATATGAAAAATTCATACTAAACCAGCAAAATGGTATTTTACATGATCTAGTCTGTTACTGTCTCAGTTCTGGAAGTACTTATGTCAGAAAGCAGCTTTCATTATGTGGACAAATAAAGCTTAGAAGAATAAAATACCACTTCATGGCTGGCGTTAATGAGGTGGGAATGTAAGACATAATGGTATGAAATTTGCTTCTCCTCATAAAAAAAGAAAATCAGAAAAATATCATTCCCATAGTGCTAGAAAAGCCTTGTGTGGCAAATACACATTCCTAATCACTATTTCATATATTCGTGGGTCATCGAAATTTATGGATTTAGGAGCTTTCCCAGCTCCTCCTTTCTGCAAAGGTGAAAACACAGCAGAGGGCATACATCCCTTTCTCCTATTATGGATAGAAATTACAAGAACTCAAAGCAAGCATGGATGTAAAGAGCAAATACAAAATGGGAACATGAATCTAACTCAGTTTCTACAGGTCTTCTATACCAAAAGCTAGATTTCTATGTTTTAGCATGCAAAAAAACCCAAAAAGAACAAGAAAAATGTCTCACTTCTCTTTCCAGCTCTTTGACTTTGTTATTCAGTTGCTTCACTTTGGCTTTTTCAGTCTCAGCCTCAGCAGTTATCTCACGATTCTTTTTGGCTAATTCAACTATTTTAGTAGCTGCAACATCTCCAGCTAAACCAGAAGCCCCTGAAAAGTATACATAAAAGCAAAGGACATATCTTACAGGGAAGATTCAGAATAGATGATGCTTTTGTTCTCTGTCCAGTGCACAATGTACTTTTATTTTCTAATCCATTTCTCTCAGAGCTGTGCCAGGCACTTAAATGAACAAGAGAAGGAAAAGAGGCATCAGTGATTCCAGCTGGATTGCTTGGTCTTTTGAGTCAGCATCACATTGTGGCTAGAAAAGCCGCATTTCATGCTTCGGCAACAGCTACATGTCAGGAGGCCACAACACTGGTCATAGCACCATTACTATATAGAAAGGGTAGAAATGCTTCCTGCTCACTGCTGTGAAGGATAGTTATGAACAGGTTTTTGTGGTGCATTATAGGAAAAGACACACTATTTTGTGCTGGTTGTTTACTACTGGAGGAGTTGCTGAAACAGAGGTGTGAACTTTTTTAGACATCTGTCCCAAAAGGTCAGGCACACTATTACAGTTGGGTCCTGGAAGATGTTCAAGAAATTTCATTGTGCCTATTTATACATCCCTTGAGATTATACATGGAGCCTTACTGTATTACTCTCTTAATTGCTCTTTTCAACAGACACTTCATTCACCTCCTCATCAGAGAGGATTTTATTAGAGTCACGAATACAGCAATCCCCAGGACTGACTTGTGTGTCTCTTGGCCTTTGTTAAGCGTCACTTTGTTAAGTGACACACAGGAAAGTTTTCACCGAGTGTAAAATCAATATAATTGCATCCTACGTCCACGAAAACCTCTAGCTCAGTGATGAAGCCTACAATAACAAATCATTGGAGGGATATATGAAGACTGAACTCAGCTGTTGTCATTCTTTTTAACTCCTTCATCCTCCTTCAGTGCTCTGAAGGATTAACTTTTCTGCTGACATTGTGAAGATTATGCTCAAGACCTGAGGTGAGATGCAAGGATGACAGATCACTTCTAAGTGAATTCTGAGCCCCATAAAACCCCTAGAGACTTTAAAGGGGCTGTGCAGAATACAGCTGAGAACATGATATGACCCTATATTGCTATTTAAAAAATGTGTAGAGAACATAAGTTTATGATACTTAAAATTATTTCCTCTGTTCTTATTCCTTTATCTGATTTGTATTTCCCTTCTTAACTAGAAGCTGCTTTTTCCTTAGTTTTCATGATAAATAATGGCTATTGATCACTAAGTAATAAACCAACCAAAACCCAGGCTGGTGCTTCCATGTGATGGTTATCAAATGCACTGCACACATTTAATCAAAGATTTTAATTCCCAAGCAATGAGGACAAGTCTTTTGCCACATTGTAGACAGGAAAGACAGAAGCATGGGGCAAACTGCCGCAAGCTGGCATACGAGTCAGCCAGAGAAGCTGCAACAGCACATCTGGCTCCTAGCCCTGACCCAGTAATAGCTCATCATCTCTCCTACATGCAAGCCACTGGCAGTTTTTAAGAATTAAGTGTAATTTAAATGTTATTTAGCTCTGCTTATTGCTGGCTTCCCCCTTCTCTGTTAGCCCGGTCACCTCTGCTGTCCTAAACAACAGTGGCACCCAGTGGACGAAATGCAGCCTGCACACTCCAAGTTCCAAAGGACCCCTAAGACGCTTTAGAAGCCAGATTTAGAATTCAGCCGGCATCCTGCATGTGCCCTACTCACGCAAAATAAGGAGCCTGAATGAGGAATGTAGCACCACAAAGCCGAGAAAGTTGCAACACTGCTCTCTGATATTAACACAACGTTTTCCAAAATAAGATGTCTATGAATCATAAGTGGGTTTGGGCCAGTAACAGCAAGTTTGCAGAAGATCTGTGAGGAACAGAGATCACTGTGTACCCTAAAAGGGCCTGATACTTCTTTTAAGGGCCATGTAATTATCAATAACGATATTCTGCACCTTAAATCTGACCTGCCTGACTACCAGAAGTCATTTGGTCCTTTCAATAGCTCTGTAAGACAGGAAGTAGTAGCAGCAGTGTTCATATTTTGCAGATTGTGAAACTGAAGGAGAGAGGAAGGCACAGATCTTTAAGCATATATGCTGTTCCATGTGTAGGTGCTATCATGTAAAACCATTGCAAGGAACTTCTCTCTGCAAATAAAGCTGTGAGGCCCCTTAAACAAGTGAGATGCATTATAAACTCAGCAAATGTAAAACTGTGTCAATTGAGATCCTTGCCAAGTTTAGGTAGCAATTCTAAGCACTGTCTAAATCTATAGTCAGGTGTCTAAGTATTTTCATAGGCAGAGCCAAGTGGCTTCAGTGCTTGTGCAAATTCCTGCAAGCTCAACAAAGGAAAAGTCTCTCTCACCTGAAACCTGAATTTTGATTCTTCCTAACAGAAATTCATTACAGGCGTGCAACAGAGATGACCACAATATGACTAATACACTCCTTTTTAGCATAAAGTAGGTAAAGAGATATCACATTAACATTTCACTGCCGGGAGCTCACAACGAATCCCTTACCCTACCTCTACTGTCATCAGCATCAAGCAAACTGACACAGCTACTGCAAAGTCACTGCATTTACCTGTTAAAGCCAATCTGTCCTCCTGTATTTTTTTCTGGAGTTGCTTTATTTCAAAATCCTTATCTGTCAACAGTTTGTACAGTCTGCAGTTCTCATCTCGGACCTCTCGAAGCTGATCCTGGAGCTGCTTATTCTCAACCTCAAGAAAACTGGGAAAAATAAACCATAGTGCAAATGTAAACGTCACTGTAATGTGCTTCAAATACATGCTTCCAGAAATAAAAGAATGAAATGACTGCATGCTAGATTAGCTGATCTTACCAGGTGTGAGTCTACTGAAATAAGTAGCACATCCCAAAGTTCAGATCAGAACGCAAGCTGATGATCTGACCTATTCAGTTAGTATTTCTTCTTAAAAAATTTTGCACTTCCTCATGCTGTCTGAGGCAAACCCTCACAGAACAGGTATCTCTTCAGTGCTCTTGAGGTCACTGAATAATCGCATCCTGCTCAGTCTTATTTACATGTTTCTTCAGGAGAAACCAGGCAGGCTCACCATTCATCATCCGTAACATTCAGGCTTACTTTCCATAATTACCAAAGCAAACACAACACCAACTGCAAAAGCTGTTACTGAGGTTCTTTCTTTAAAATTAATGCTTTATAGTAATTCACAAAAGACCCATTTCTTGTGTCTCCATCTGATTTGCTTGGAACCCCACCAGCATGGACTAGCATCAGTTTGCATTCTTAATATTGCTTTTTGGAATTAATTTAGAAACAAAGAATATCAAAAAACCCTCTGAAGAGAGGGAAATAGTCCTGCTTCTCTTATTCACCAGTACATTTAGTGACATTTAAGGGTTTTATTTCTCTAAGACATCCAGAGAAT
The DNA here is from genome assembly GCA_024733675.1 of Psilopsiagon aymara. Taxonomy (NCBI): domain Eukaryota; kingdom Metazoa; phylum Chordata; class Aves; order Psittaciformes; family Psittacidae; genus Psilopsiagon; species Psilopsiagon aymara. The sequence continues at coordinate 4,693 of JANRGW010013469.1, forward strand.
TAATAGCTTCAATCTCTTTGCTGTCCCTATGTGATGGTTCCTCTGAACGTAAAATCTAGACACTAAGGCCTTGGGGGCTTAATTCAACTGTGAGCACTCAGGCAGCTGAGATGCCCCAGGATTGTCTGGCCTTCTTATGTGAGGCCAGCAGTGATGACATAGGCTTCTTGGGAAAACTACTGGAGCCCAAGGAAAGAATCAAGAGCATCTCAGAGAGCACTTGCCACCTATGTGAAGACATGAGCCAATCCCAGGAACTAATATCCTCCAACTTTAGACATACTTCTAGCCAGCAGCAAGCAATGAATGGGTCTCCATTCCCCAGGGAGCAAACCAGATGTGCTAGAGAAGTTGTACTGACACTGTCTTTGGTAAATATGTTTGTGGTAGAGACCCTGCTGGCTCAAGTCCATGATTCCTTTCTGCCTGCACAGCCTCTGAGTTTCCACTCCCCATCCATCTGAGTTTCTTCATCTTGCTCTATCAGAGTTTCTGGGTGGGGTCCCACTTTGTACCAAGACATGGGCATCTCTCTGTAAGCAGCAAGCCAAAATGCACACAAAAGTCTGAGGAGGTCCAGTCAATACAACCAGTACTGCCTACAGACTGGCTGCCATCTGAGTTGCTCTTTCAGTGCCACTAAGTGCCTTGATGAGGGGACTCAGTTCAGTCACCCATACACAGGTGCCATTTGGGCAGCCCACTCAACCCCTAGCTGCTGCTACTGAAGGGTGAAGATCTCCTGTGTCCTGTCTATCATTCCCATGTGGAAGCTCCCGATACCCTACAGCATCTCAGGTATCATTAGACACCTAAATCAGCCAGATGAACTGACGCCTGGATTCCTATTATCTACAGAATGGCCCTAAATATCTGCATTTTGATGACTTAATCTGGAACAGTGTCCCACCCCTTTGGCCTATACAGTGACTTCTCCAGACTACAACAGAAGTAGGTAGCTTGGATGATCACAGAGATTTGGATTAAGCCCAGCAGTTGTAGTACATATTGGTGGCTTTAAACATACCCACAGCCAGGCTAGTCAGCTACCTCAGCAGTCACCTAAATCTTTTCTATTCAGAAGTGTTAGCTAGCTTTTTGCTCCAACTGGACTTCGAAACTTTTAATTGCTCAGTCCCTAAGTACATATCAGAAAGAAATGACCCCTTAAAGCACTGCCGTAAACAGTGCAATTTATGAGATGATAAGAAATGCACTTCTGTTTCAAAGCTGCAAATCAAAGGGAGATCAAAAACAGCTGTTTACAAAAGAGAAGAAAGCAAGCAGCATTCTGAGCAGAAGAGGCAAAACTAAGTTATTCCCACATGTAACCCCTCATAGAAGTGTGCAGCTCTAATTAGAGAATCATGAACAAAAGGATTTTTAACAGCGAATTAACATGAGAAAAGGGTCTCAGCTCTTATCACACCTGAGCAGTGATGTCTTCCTCAGAGCTGGCTTCCAAGTCTTAACAAAAAGCACTTACAGTACAATGGACTCAAATCCCAGCTGCACAGAGCTGGCTTCTCCTCTGAGAAACGTCTCCATTCCACCCATCTCAGAATGACTCTACATATTACAAAGGAGGCAGCAGCTTCCACCCCAGCGGCTCAGCTACAGAAAGTCAGCCAAAAGAAACAGGCCACCAAAAGGTAACCCTTTTCACTCTAGTTCAAGGAAATAAAGCCAGGTGAAGCTCATAGCAGCGTCTGTAACTCAAATTCAGGTGTCTTTCTCAACTCTCCATGTGATGGGGAGAATCACTTAATCTTAAATATACCAAACAGAGCAGAATCGTAGAATCAGAGAATCAGCCAGGTTGGAAAAGGCCTTTGAGATCATCAAGTCCAACCATTCCTCCAGTAGGGAGGATAATATGACAGAAAGAACAAACCAGAAAGACAGAAGTCTCAGCTAACCACTCACCTAAACAAAATTTGGGAGTAGGACAGAGGAAGAAAAAACAAACTCCCAAGGCTCAGAGGAAGAAAAACTTCTGAGGGGAGAATGTTTTCCATTGCTGCTATAAACAACACTGATGTGCTGAAATCACTGCCACTGCAGACCATATGGAGTTCTGTTATTCTGGAACAAGTTTCTAATGTGTTGTCATGGGAATACTGCAAAGTACATCCTCGTGAATCCATTCCAGAAGTAAATTCTGCCTGGATTTGATACACTCATAACCCCTCTTTTGCTGAACACAGAAGTGCATAAGCAAAGGACAATCCAGATAAATCTGCTACACCTGCAACATCAAATGGGGACTTGCAACAGTCAGTGTCACTGAAAACAGAGGTACATAATAGCTCTTGAATTACTCAGACCTAAACTACTGTACTGTAAATAACAGACAACCGCTGGCACTCTCCTACACTCTGCATGTCATGGAATGCACACTGCGCCAGGATGCGCTATGAGAGCGCCTATGACTTCTCCTCCACTAGACAAATCCACATCTGAACTAAGGGAATCAGTCTCCCTCTCCATTTAAAAGTAAAACAATAATATATATATAAGAAAAAAAAAACAGATCTCCATAGTATTCTTCCACATACTATCAGAACAAAATGTTGAAGGGAATAGGACAGCTGGTAGAGGTCACATCAGAAACATAACTTGGCAAATCCAACAGCCATAGTGAGGGACTTGTGTGAAGTATGCAATGTATGATGCAATGGAGAGAGCAGCTCCCCGTTTCCACACAGACTTCTTGAGCAACATGAACACTACATTTCCAGAAGCACCTGCAAGTTTGAGTGGTGCACTCCTGGAGTCCCTGCATCTGCACAGCAGCTCTGCTGCAGCTAATGCATTTGGGCATTTCAGGGAGCAATCCTCAGAAAGAGTTGAGCAGAGAATTGCCCAGAGTAACATAGAGGGAAGATCAGCATTTAGGAATGAAAAGGCTTTGGTGAGTACTTGATAAACTTTGGTAGAGATGCCCTTCCCCACTCCAGATGCTGTGAGAGAAAACTATCTCAAAGGTATGTGCCTAATTCTAATTTCTACCCATGATTTGCTGGTTTTGGCAAAGCTGCCAGCTCTTCCTCATTGAAATGACCTGAGATAAAAGTACTCTCGTTTCAGAAAGTGAATCCAGTTTTCAGAAAACAGCTGTATCAGCACAGCTGCCAGGGGGAAGCAAAAGCAGGAATTTCTTCAGCTGGCTTCACCACTAACACGGAGCATATCCCTGAACAGCCAACACTGCAGATATCTTTGGGATGTGTCCAACTTCAGACCTGTTCTACTTTGTAAAAAAAATAATCAGTTGGGTCAGAAGGGAAGACCGACCAATTATATCCTAGGAAGAAGATAAGTTATCTCAGCTGAAGTTTCAATTCTATGTTCCAGGAACTCAGCTCTAAAAACAGGATTAAGGGAGACCCACACCAGAATGTCCAGCGTCCTGGTAATCCAGGTACTGCCCCAATGGGTGAGGTAAGACCCAACCCCTGTCCCCAGTAAGATTTAAAACCTTACCTTGTACAACCGGGTCAAGTATTTTAACCAGGAGGCAACTCTGCCTATGAGACCCTCCTACATAGCTGGCTGTCTTTTCGTCTACTAAGTCAGGTTGTAGTGCAAAGATAGCCAGGGCAACACTTTTCTGCAGGCCTCCGGGGTGCACCTATTAGCTTTTCTGTCCTTATCTGTCTCTGGAAATTATTCACATAGGGAACCTGTTTGTTTACAAGGCTAGGTAGGAACTAACCAACAGCGTTAGTGATCCTGAATGACTGGACTTTGATAGATAGTACCTAGCTTCCCCTAGCATGGCACTCTTAACTCCTCTGTCCTTCCACTCTTCATTTGTGAGACACTGAAAATAAAGTGCACATCATAGTGCTCTAAGGATAGATACTTTAGGGACAGTAAAAGTCTTCTCAGCTGTCCTAGGTTCAGCAGTAGCAGTAATTTTTCTGCTTCTTAGTAGCTGATGCAGTGCTGTGTTTTTGACTTTCAGCCTGAGAACATGGCATCAGCATACTGAAAGCCTGATACATGAACAGAGAAAGAGTGCTGTCATGAGTTTCCTAAGATTGTATGCTAAATACACTTCAGTGACTTCCTGAAGAAATGGTGCTGCTACAGCTTTACCTTTTGCCGCCATCTTCATTTAAAGGCTGTCCTGCTTCAAAGAGGTTTAGATCATGCGGGATTCCGAAAGTCTCCTTTGTACTGCCATTATCACCCTTCTGACCATTGTGCTTTTCCTTCTTCTCCATTAGACTTTGCAGCCGCCTTTGCTGTTGTTCTTGATAAGCCTTAAATTGGCTTTTAAGATGTTCATTCCCTTTTATGTTTGACTCCATTGTTTACTAAAAGCATAACAAGAAGAAAATACAAAGCGACAGCAAGCAGAGATCAACATCTCTTTGAAAAACATCCTCCTCAAGCAACTGCTTTGCAGTTTTCCCTCACTGACCTCTGCACAGCCTCCCTGTCACCTTCTCCTCTCATCCACTGGGCTCCTCAACCCCACTGCCTTGCTTCAAGTGCTTTTTTCTATAAACAGTTTTCAAACACTCTTCAAAAAAGTTTTGGGGCCTTTTCCACTCCAGCATCCAAAAAAGCAATGTTTTCAAATGTTTTTAAACACATCATTTAAATAAACATTTTTAATGAAGAGCAAGCTAGGGTCAAACCCAAGAGTGTGGCAGGCCACCATGGTACACTCAGTAAAGGGAACACAAACTATTGGCAACCATCCAGCCTTCCTTCCCATTTTCCAAAGAAAGGTGGCAGATCCCTCCATTTTTGGGTTAATGTGGGACTGGCAAAGGATGGAAGGTCTCTATTTATCCTAACGCACCCTTTGAGCACAAGACACTAAGGGCATGACTTATAATCCCCCCTAGATTTCTAAGCATTAAGTGATAATATTAAAGCGATAATACTGCTACCCACTTAAATGTCTAGAGCTTTACTAAGTATGGCTTAAGATGATTTGTTTGACATTTACCATCAGCAAAAAACCTAAGTGCACCTTTGGTCTAGGAAGAACAATCAGTAAAAACTATCAAAGGCTTTTTACCGAGTAATTAACACATTGCCTTTCTGACACTCGGGCAGCAACCACCCTGATGAAGCGCAGAAACACGGGCCACGTCCCCCTGTGCCGGTCTGTACTGTGTGGGCAGGGCTGCACTGCAGCCTGCACCGGGACAGGGCGCACTATGGACTGACAAGAGCAAAGAGCAGAGTCCGGCGCCTCTGCACAGCCACAAGCCCCGTGGGTATGAGCGATGGCCAGGGAGCAACCTTTAGCCCGACAACCTGCCCGGGCACCGGGTCCAAACGTGGCATAGGGGTTCTGCCGCAGATCTGATGTGTGGAGAGAGTGGAATCCCTCTCTCCCCCGAGCAACTCCCGCCTTGTCCGGCGGCCTCCCCCGCACCTCCCCGTCCCTCTGCCTACCGAAACCGCCTTTCCCGGCCCCGAGGGCAGCGGCAGGGACCCCCCCAG
>JANRGW010013473.1:0-41580 GCA_024733675.1 Psilopsiagon aymara
CAGCTTAACAACTCTACAGGGACACAGTAATAGAATCCTGGAATCACAGGCTGGTTTGGGTTGGAAGGGACCTTAAAGCTCATCCAGTTCCAACCTCCCTGCCATGGGCATGGACACTTTCCACTAGACCAGGTTTCTGTGATCAGGATTCAGAGGACAAAGAAAGTAGAGGCAGGAAATCTGCATTCATGGGTTTGACACTTCGGGCAAGGCTAACCCAAGTGATGCATTTGTTTTCACTGGCTCTAAACCATCATGAAATGTTATCACTAACCCACCTATTTGCCATAGGCAAGGTCAGCTTTCCCAGTAGAATACTTTAGCAGCACTATGTTCCAAATCATGTACTCTTCACTCATAAAAATTTTTAAACAATAATACAATTCTGAATTAATGGAGTGAACTGTATTTGATCATGGTCCTTTCCAACCCTAACTGTTCTATGATTCTATGATACTGTATCTTTGCTCATGTGGCCACTGCATTTTTTGATCCATTTTTAGTAACTCTAAGATTGCACTTACTGTATTTTCCAAGCACAGTCTAAGCAGACTAGCAGAGATGGGCAACAGCATCTAATAAGCACAGGAAGGTTTCTTTAACTGCTATTTTGATACTATTTAATAAATATTCACAGATCAAGAAAAGGAAGGAAAAAAAGGGACAGTTTTTGAAGTGTGTTGTGATTTAACTGCAGCAGAAAGCTAAGTACAACACAGCTTTACTAGAAAGAAAACTAACCCCACTCCAGCCAAAACCAGAACACAATGTAGTTTGACAAGAGAGGTAGTTGCTTCCTGAGGGCATTTGGGAAAGCTGTCCTTCAAGTGATGATTTTCTGTCTGTGGAATGCCAAATCTTTTGGCACACACTAGTGACTATCTTCAGCAAGTAAAAGGAAGTGGAAATGGCTCTGTAAAGATGTGTGAGACTATAGGCAAAATCCTAGCTGCACTTAATGACAACTTTGCTATCAATTTTACTGATAGATTAAATTATCATACTGTTCATAAAGTCATACTATATAATAAAATGCATAGCACTGTCACTTTGAGTTGTGTACTGGTTTACTTGCCTTTTGGACTTGTATTAAGACAACAGAGAATACATAAATAAAACTGAGAGGACAGCAGACTGTTTCTTACAAAGCTTTAGTGAGGTGGATAATCATTCTTCTGCTGAAAGAGTACATTTTCCTGTGGAATTTGAATGAATAACTGTAATACAGGTGCTATTTCTAGTGGAGGATAAGCCGTGGGATTTTGACTTTTTGTATTATAGTAATTGCAGTAACAGTAGTGAAGCTCCCTGTTGTATCTTGTTTCAAATATAGTTATTCTGGTGAATGTCCAGAAGCAGTGATACAAAACATAGGTTTTTATTTTAATGCTGTATGTGTTTTTATAGACTTTTGTGTTCCCACTAATTTACAGAATGGTGCTGGAGGCTTAGAGGGCTCCAGGTGTATGTCCAAATATTTGTAGAAAGCCAAAAATCTAGAGGTAGACTGCACATAAATTCAGTATTACAAACATGGTAGCACATTCATCTTGAAGAGTAATTTTCCTTAGTGCTAGTACTCTAAAATGACTTCTAAAATGTAGTCTTCTTTAAATAAAGTGATTCTGAGTACATTTCTGAAAACTGACTTTTACCTCAGCATTTTGTGTCTCAGGAGCTAGTTTAAATGAAGACTTCCATATGAAAGGTCAGTAATATTTCTAGCCACAAAGCTTTCTTTGTTGGTTTTGATAGCTAATAGAATAGGAACAAAGCGAATTACGTAGTCTAACACGACATTTTCTTTAAGACTAGGTAACCTAGCAAGAAGTGCATTGGCAATCAGAAATTGTTCTTTCCTGAGCTACTTGAAGTCTGCATGCATTTATCTTCGGTAGGAAGTGAAAAGTAATGTATTCCTCCAATTGTGAGGAAATTAAAATGTAAAAGCTGTTTTTTAATGAAATGTGTGAGACCAAGCCACTTGGAATAGGTTTCTCTCAGTGAGGAAAAAGTAAGAACAAAACCCTTTAAAGCTGATGGGGAGGGGGGGGGGGAAGAGCTGGGGAGCTGGGTATGTGTAGGCAATGAAGAGCTGCTAGTATGTTTGCAATTGCTTCCTCTGTAGGTGGCCTTATCTGCTTTAATGCCAAGTTGAGGCATTACAACGATGTTATTTAGTTGTAACAATGTATGACCTCTGAGAGAAAGTTCATCCAAAGAAAGTGAAGTCTGACTTCAGATTTTGCACTGTATTTAAATAGTGTTAATTAAATATAACTTTACAAGTTCCACTTACATCCACAGAACCTGATAACCTGTGCTAGGTAAGTTTGGACATTAAAAGTACACACAAAAGTTTATACTGGGTTCTTTTGTTCAGAAACAGACTTTTGTTATTAGGTAGGAATTTGAACTATGTCAGAAGAGAGATTAAGCCCTCCTTACACATTAACCCTACACAATGGTCGGAGCTATATTTATGCAATTCATATAATAGACAGTGCTATGTCCTGGCACACAGACATGACCCAATATCGCCCAGGCCAAAATGCCATCAAAGTTAACTACATGAGACACCGTTCTGATAGAGGTGTGTTTTCACAGAAGTAGCCTCTGAGCCCAAAAGATGTGCAGTACTTCAGCCTTGTGTTGGGGAAACAAGCCCCTTGGAAGGGAAATCTCTTTGCAATGCAGCAGGTCCAAGAAGGGAAGACTCCAGAAGTAGTTTCCACCCATTCATGGCAAGTTGCACTTTCAATTAAAGCAATTTGTAAGTGAAGCACTGCTGCAGCTTGCTGTTGTGATTCTATGGCGGGTGTTTAACACTCCCTGGGACACACAGGCCCCCTCCTGCTGTTTCCTAGCACCCAGCCGTCCCTTTGGCCTGTTATCAAACCCAGCTTCTGGGCTGCATTCCATTTGTACTCATGGCTCACACATCCTTCTGAGAAGTAAACAGAGACGGCAGTGGTTCCAGGTACCTGACTTCCAAAGCAGAGGCCCCAGAACATCTCAGTATTACCAGCCTGCCTAGCAGTCACCAGTGGGTCTTGGTCAACTGCTACACCTCGTATTGAATAAGAATGTCTCTGAGTGCCATTTGCAGATAACGATCTGAGAACGAAAAGGGAATAGAAGGTGAGAGAGAGGAATTTTTGCCATGTCTGGTCTGTCCTTGGTGTTTGGACCAGGCCTGCAGTGGATGCAGGGAGATGCTGCACGTGACAGAACTGGAGACGCCTCATACTTTCTCATCAGGACAGTCAACAGTTCTGAAGGACACCTCAGCTGATATCAGTGAGAGGAGCTGTGGTTTTCATCAGCTCCATCTCTCTTTCCGCAATGAGACTGTGAGTCTGAGGTGTCAGGCTTGCCACCACCATCACACAATCTGCCTGCTGGAGCAAGTTGTCTATTGTTTCACAGTGAGAGGCACTGACAGGTTGCTCCTCTTGCTCTTTCCTGGTGGAGAAAAAAATGATCACATGGTATTTCAGGGCGTCAGTCAGGAAAATGTTTTCTTCAGTGATGTCACTGCTATACAAAATAAGGGACCTGATTATTACAGTCATGTAGCAAAGAGGAGGCAAACAAAGATTTAGTTTCCATTGGCTGTTTAGGCCCTTCTGGAAGACTTCAAGTTCTACAGCAGAAGGTGGACCGCGTGCCTGCATCTTAGCCACTGCAATGCAAGGGTCCAGGGCTTTCTTTTAAAGTCTGCAAGTGGACTAAGGCTAAGAACCGGAACAGATGGCAGCACATGGTCCATTCTCCAAGATCCCCTGTGGGGAAGATGCACGTCAAGGGCTGCAGTTATCACTCAGACCATAGTAGTGGTCTTCACCATAACTCATCTGTGTGAGCACTAAGCATGCTATTGGTTCTCACCCTGTTGTCATCCTCCAGTGAACCTGTCACTTTCTGATGAGTGGAATCAGCAAGGCAGCTCTTTGGCATGCTCCAGGCTGCCCTAGGACTTTCACAAAACAAAGTGTTCAACACAAAAAGTTATCAAAGCAGACAGGGATTTTTAGTTTGACCTTTTCAAAATCAAAAAGAATATTTGCTATTTTTCCTGTTCTTTATAAATCTATCTGACCAAACTTTTCAGAACTAAAGAAGCAAGATAGGATATTGCATGCACAATCTTCTGCTCCAGGCTGCAAGAGAATAACTTTGAATTATCTCCTCCTTAACCTATAAATAAAGAAGTTACACTAAGACAATAACTTCAGTGTGACTTTTGACCATGTGTCTCCTAACACATGCATTTTATTGCTTGCTTTCAGTGTCCAGGTCAACAACCAGAGATTGAGTAAAGAAATAACAACTACAGCCAGTTTTGCAGCATAGAGAGTGCATGTCACTTCAGCACATAAGCTTGAAGTGTAAATGTGCTTTAAAATGAGCAGGTTTTTCATTTCTGTTGCATTGTGTTGCACAGTCTGCATATGTAGAAAATCACTAAAGCCACATGTACTTGCACTGCAGCTTGTCCCTTTCAGTCAGGGAGGAGTAAAATTCTCTCAGAGTAGATCACAGTTTATAGCAGTAACATTTGTTCTGCTTGTTGGTTGCACCTTGCCTGGTTGCCTTGAGCTGGCCTTGAGTTGTACATGGGGGTCTTGCTCACCTTTACACTGAAAAGCCCCTGTGCCAACAAGGGGCTCAGATTTCCAGATACACAAGATAGGAGGGACTAGAAGTAAGGGGTGAAATCCAGTTAAACACATGGCAAAATCCTATTGGTTTGAAGAGAAACAAGGTTTTCTCAAGAACAGTTCACAAGTTTATCAGCTTTCACATTGTGCCAAGCATACGTTTCCTACTTCTCCAGCAATTCAGTTTCAACAAGAGCACTCCCAAACTTTAAAAAATGGGAAAAAAACCCCCACAAAAGGTAGAGTTATGTGGCACTATATTAAGATATGGTAAGAATAAAAAAGGTATAAGCCTGATTTTCCTTTTTCTGCTCACATCTCTAGGAAACATTGGAATTTCTAATATAAAACCTAAATTAAGTTTCCAAGTGTTTAATCACCAAGTAGATCTTTACAAGACCAATTTGAGGTAACCATTTGTTTTTATCTCTTGTTTTAATCTTGATCCTTTTCCCCCATTTCTTGTTATATTCTTGACATAATTCCTTGAAAAGGAAATGCTGACTATCTAAAAGGGAATTTCTGCTGTAATTAAGAGTCAAGACATATTTTTAGCACCTTGTCCTGTTGTAGTACAAAACATTCATTTCAAATGCTTTGGCTCACAGAATAGCCTTATACGCAGTCGCAGTGCTGCCCATACCAATGATCCCCAGAGTAGTTCCAGTAACTTTAACTCCCAGAAAATTGTCTTTGCAGTACTCCATACCTGAATAAATTGCAACGTGATAACCTGCAAGAAGAACACTGTGATATGAGAAACGAATGGGGTCCAACACAAAGGAACAACACTTGTACTACTATAGGACACTTCTAAAGGTTACAATCACACAATTTTAAATAGCAATAATTTTTGTAATGTTCTAGGTGACAACCTAATACATCCTCTTTCTCTGCCACATGCATGTGACATTCCCATTTATTCTCACCATACTGCAAAAAGCCTTCTGCTATAATCTCCCTTAAAAATTCTTTACTGCTTTAAACTAGAAAAATATTGCCCTGTTCTGCACCAACAATTAAAATAATTATTGCCAGTAACACCACCCTGTTTGGAAATGTTATGTGGAAAATAACACTTTGAGATTTGCTATTTAGACTAAGTACAGGGTTTCTGTTCACCTCTGCTGTTCCCCGTGGAAAGAAAAGTGTGACTTCCTTAAAAATCACTACTCAGTAATTTACATGATTATCTGTTAAACCTGCAAAATTTTGTAGAGTTCTACAACACAGAAAATACACTTATATGCAGAGACAGCACTATTCTGCTAGCAAAGTGATATTTCAGTTTTCTAATATTGCCAGCTCTTCTGAAACATAAGCAGAATATTATGAAGGTATCAAAAAAACATGGACATCCCGTGTATGCCACCAATTTAATTCACTAAAAGCCCAGGTAGTTCTCCTCCTCCCATGATCTGCACAAAGAAGGAGGACACAAAGTGTCAGAAGAAAGATGTATTTTTTTCCCCAAACATTTTAAAGAATAATCACTTTCATGTCCTGTTTCATGACACCTATGATGAGATTTTATAAGCCATGTATTTAGGTAGGGAGGTAAACAAGAAAGACAAGCAAGCAGTTATTTCAAGTATACTACCAATTATACACACACACATGGATAGTCACATAACTCGAGTCTGAACAAGTTCTGTCCCTCATGGCCTGTAAGGTTTCATATCACTGTCAACAGGCTCATAACACACAATTATTTCTTGTTAAATACTTGGTTTTAGTCCCTCAGTAGTCTGGTGTGACAGATCTCCTTCTTTACCCTGAAATCACAAATTACAATGTTTAAGTAGTTTAGAAAAATGGTGGACCAAATCCAGTTTGTGAAAACCAATTGCACAGCTTCATCATGAACTTTGAGTTACCAGGTTAATTTTTAAATGCTTCCTTGCAGGGATTTTTTCAGCTTCCAGTCTTTGAAGAGACACCAGTGACTTTTTAAGTGCAGTACCTTCTCCTGAGGCTGTCATAAATTAACAAAATAATAGATACTTAGGCATGTGTTTTCCAGGAGGGACTTATACACTCAAATTAAAGGGGTTTTTTTATTCAGGAATTGCTGACCATCTGTTTGTCATTCCCAGAGGGTTGTGAATTGACAGCCTTAAAAAAAACCAAACCAAACCAAAACCAATCCCCCCCAAAATAAAAAAAAAAAACAAAAAAACCCCAACAACCACCACTTACAGCTACCATTGATTTTCCATAGGAATTTTGAGAAGAGCAGGGCAGAGAGCTACTCAAGGGCTGAAGATCTCAGAATCCTGTATAGCAATACTTGCTGCTGTCTTGTTAGTAGTATTTCACTATTTATATCTGAATGTCTAATATAGGTCTGTTTACAATTCCTGCACTAAAACTTCATTTTACCGTCCCTTCAAGAAGCCTGACCATACTGCAGCATAATGGAAAGGCTTCCTGATTTTATGGAGGTGACAAACATTTACTGTTTTCTGACTCTGTTGCTTGCTCATAAGAACGTAAGAAAAAGCTTGACCCTGTGCTGCAAGTTAGGACTGATCTCTGATTTTGCTTTAGGCTGTACCCTCACCCCTGTGGATATCAGTGGAGGATCTATCATTGTTTTATGGCCAGTCAAGATAAAATCATTATCTTTGCCTACATGGAGAAACTAAATCTCTTGGAATTTGCTTTACAAAGGATCTCCTCAGGAAAATCAAAGACACATTTTCAGTGATTGACTTTGCTTTGATTTAACATGTCAATGCAGCAGAGGTCTTCTTACATTAGAAAATGTTAGGCCTATGATAATTTCAAAGGACTCTGCTTCCTTCAGTGTTTTGATATTAAAATAGAGTATTGTAATATTGGCTGAAAAGTATTTCAGGGCACAGTCAAATATCAGCAGGGAATTAATGCTCAATTCACCTTTAATGTATTTGAGAGTGCTACACAAGCTGCTTGGTGTACTTGCTTATCATTATGTAGCAGCAAGTACTAGAACACAGGTAAACACTGAAATAACAGACTGAAGACATCAAAGTGCACAACTGCTCAGTTTAAAATCTTCAAACAAATCCCTTTTATTGCTTCCACTTTATTTTTCAGAACTGTAAATAACAGTACAGATCAAGTCTAGTGAGATGACAGCTTTGCAGTAATTTAAAAGTGGTACTGTAAGATATAGTGCTTTCCCATATGTACGAGATTTAGCAATATCATCCGGCACACATCATTTGGGAAGCACTTCGCTTGGAATGGGTTGGCCGTTGAGAACAGCCAGCATATTTGCTATTGCTTCTTCTGCCATCATATGGATAGCTTGTACTGTTGCTGTTCCAATGTGAGGGGTTATGATGATGTTATTTAATTTTAATAAAGGATGATCTCTGCAAGAAACAGAAACAACAGAATGTGTTACACAGGGATTTACGCTGCAGCTATCCCATGCTAGCTGTTCAGAACGGAACATCGGGAAACAGCAATGGCATGTTGACATAAAAGGGCCACAAGTCCTCAAAAGAACCCCACAAAGCTGTGGAAAGCTTGCCTACCCATTTCTTATTCCTTTCTACTGGTTTTGGTTTCCTTGCCAGTTGGTTAGGCTAGCAAAGAACTGAGAGATGTGGGAAAGTTGAATAGTTTGTCATCTGTTTATAACTGTGAGACAAGCTGAGGTCTTGTCCTTAAACAGTGAGAGAGACTCCCCACAGAGGTCAAGATTTGGCACCCTTTGGCACACAGTTTAAAACATTTCAGATTAATAGAATTGTAATCAGGTTTATTTACCTTGGCAGAGGCTCAGGATGTGTCACATCCAGAGCAGCAGCCCTAATAATCTTCTTCTGGAGAGCTTCTACCAATGCATCTTGATCAATAACTGCACCTACAATGAAATGAAATCTTGCTAGCATGACAAGTTAATGAATGTGTATTTACCTGGAAGAGGAGAAAGGTCTCAACGGTCTAGTGAGAAAAAATTACAGGATCTTTGTCCTGTTAGAAAGCATGTTCTCCTAATAATCGTTAACCAAAGAAACCAGATTTATTAACCTTAAATTACAGAAGGATTTCCAGGTTAGATGCAAGGAAGAAGTTCTTTACTGTGAGGGTGGTGAGGCACTGGAACAGGCTGCACAAAGAAGTGGTCTTCTCCATCCCTGGCAGTGTTCAAGGCCAGGTTGGACAGAGCCTTGGACGACATGGTCTAGTGCGAGGGATACCTGGCCATGGCAAGGGGTTGGAACTAAATGATCTTAAGGTCCTTTCCAACCCTAACCATTCTATGATTCTATGATTATGGTCCACTTCATAAGGATTTTCCTGGGATGATACCACTTTCAGCCTTTTCCTCATTTCGACACTGACTTCCTGTATTATTATAGACAAGTTTTCCACTCTTTTCTCTCTGCTTTGTTTACTGAAACTATAATCTCTCTCATATGCTTGTTCAGTGCCAACAGATCTGTAACCCCATGTGAGGTTTCTTTTCTTCATAGCTGTTTCAAATGAATATTGTTTTCCTTTGTATCCCATTCATTATTAGTGATGATAAACCTTCCAGTTATTTTCACTAAAAAAAGAGCTGTCTTTAGGATAAGGCTAAGATAACAGAACAGCTACTGAGCATCCATAAATTCTATAGGACATTTGAACACTTAGCATCTAATCTATGGAAAGTCATTAATTTGTAGACTGCCAGCCACTTCAAACAATACAGAGATACCACAGACTGCCATTGGAGGAGGAAATGTCAACATAATCAGAAAAAAACACAACTTTAACTGTGCAGTCACAAACAGTGCTTTTAGACTGTCCTACCTCGGCTGATGTTTATTAGTGTAGCTGTGGGTTTCATCAGTCCCAGCTCCTTTTTCCCAATTAGTTTGTGAGTCTCAGGAGTCAGGTTCACAACCAACATAACAAAGTCAGATTGCTGCAGCAAGTCTTCCATCTTCTCACAGTAGTGGGCACCAACTGCCTCTTCCTCTTCCTTTCTCCTGAAGGAAAAATGCACACACGCCCAAATTGATACAAATGCTTCTAACTGGCTTTAACAATCAATCAGCTCTAGGAGAAATAAAGAACAGCATAGAGACCAAGAGGTTTTAGGCCAAGGTAAGGAAAAGACATTGAAAGGCATAGATGGTAGAAGGGAGATGGGAAGGATGTGCAAAAGGAGTGGTGGGACACTGTAGGAGTGATGCATGTGCAAAGAATGTAGGTGATATTAGGCATAGGAGGTCAGGGATGCAGTCAGAACCCACTTTTCATGCATCTATGCCAACTTGTTCTGATATGATGAGTGATCTGGCTGGGCTGAGAAACGCATGACTGGCTGGGTGGGCCAGGGATCTTGCCAGAATCCTGGAGTCCAGCAGGACAGGAGAGACAATGAGGGCATGAGGCCTGGTTTGCCTGGACATCTTCAGAAAGGTTACACTTCCCTTGCTCCAAACTGCCATTAGCTAACCAGGGAAGAGTCAGTGCAGGAGGCAAAGGGAGCTGCTTCTCAAGCAAGGGAAGCAGTAAGAAGCCAAAGTGAGGAAGTGGTGGCATGCTGGTACTCCTCATGCTGCTTACAACTACCACAAGTGTCTAGGAAGACCAGGGACACAGCAGAACTGTGGCTTCTGTGACAGCCTAATTATGTGCAGAAACTACATGTTTTTACCTCTGTTTCCTATTATGATACAGGATCTTCATGTTGAAGGCTTTGGCTCTCTGAGCCACTTTGTACCCAATGCTGCCCATCCCGATGATCCCAAGCGTTGCTCTGGTTACTTCCACGCCCAGCCAGTCAACAGCAAAACACTTCGTGTCTGGAGAAACCGCAATCTGGCAGCCTGAATGTAAATACATGCTAAGTAGGTACAAACTGACCATAAACGTAGGCTTGAGAGAAAGAAAAAGTTTCTCACCATCACAGCAGCGGGGCTGTGGGACACCCCTTACAAAAATCCTTGATAATTTTGACCAGTTTATAGAAGGGCCTGGATGGTGCCATTCCCTGCAGCCAGGGCTGGAGTCAGTAACACACGGGGGATGCTGTGATGAGTACTGTGCTAGGAGGAAATAATTCTTATGTGGCTAGAGTATTTTCTTGGAAGTTCAAAAATACCTTCTTTGACACTTAGCACGCTGCAAGCATTGACTTCATTGGGGTTTTTTTTGGCTTTGGTAAATTTCACCAATTTTCTCCTGTACCACAACCCAAAGCAGCCCTATTTGCTTGAATAGATGTGAAGGTTGCAAATTCCAGCTTAGCCAGGGATCTCGATAAGCTTTTCTATAAAGAACCTGAGGTCCAGCAAGATGCAATAATGAGAAAATATCACAGGGAAGAGGTGTTACTTTATGCTCAGGGGGGAAGCAGCAGTGACAGAAGGACTATGAGTCCCTGAAGACAGAGGCAGCTTCTTGTGATAGCCTCTACTACACTTTCCTTTTCCTGAAACACATTGCATAGCAAGGGCATGTGGGGAAAGGACCTATCTTTGGGGACACAAACTAATGCCCATGGTACAGTTTGGAATTACTTTGTCAAAAGGATTATGAGCTCTTTCAATAACAGTGCTGATGCTCTCCTGGAAATACAACCCACAGGTTTAGAAAAACTTTACACAAGCAGGAAAACAATGAACAGTTATTACTGTTCTAGAGGTGGGGACATGGCCATTAATGCTTTGTACCTCCCTGTAACTCCTAATGCTTGTTCCAATAGGAAACGGAGAAGCAGTGACATTTAATTTGGATGTCATTTGTATTCAGTTTTTACTGTTATAAGGAACCCACCCAGTAAACACCCAGAGAAGAATTAAGCCTCAGACATTATTCCAACCAGGATATCACAAGTGACTTTAAAGTGCATAATTTACTTACTCTTGTCACCACCACCTTAAAAAGAAGTGGGACACAGGAAAAGCAAATCCTCTGAAAATTGAGTCCTCAGAATATTTTTCTCCGCATAAAAGCACCCCAAATATTGATTCGGGCAGATCATCTGTTTCATAGTGAAAGTGAGGTATGCCAAAGAAGTAGCTAAGATCCAGGAAAACATTACCTTCTACTAGTCTTCTGGCAGAGGCCAGCATCAAAGCCATTGCCATGTCTGCTGTTGGGTCTGCCACAGCATGTGGGGTGTTGGTCACTTTTACGCCAAAGTTAGAAATCATTTTCAAGTCTAAGTGATCGACTCCAACCCCAGAGTTTCCAATTACTTTTAAATTAGGCAGGCTCTCTAGAAGCTCCTGGTCAATAGTTGGCCTGCACTCAAACACAAAAACAGACTGGATTTTTTTGCTCATTTCCTTTTTGTTTTCAAGAAACTCCTTCATGGTGATAAGGTGAAAGTGTTTCTTCAAAAGCGCTGCAAGGTTTTCCAGCACACCATGAGTTCCCCCTATATCCAGAATCAAAACACCTGGCAAGTCTTCTGCCATGACCTGCAACAGGGAAATAGAAGAAATATTCATGTGTTTAGGAGAACACCCTTTAAGGAGTGATGCTGTAGTGATAATTTAAATTCACATCTGTAAGACAGGAAACTGATGGAATTCAATATTGCTTTTAATGAGACAGAATAAATCCACAGTCCCTTGGTACTAGTGGTACATTAGACAACTTCCCAGTGTTTTCACTAACTGCTGATTTAGACTGTAACACCAAGGAATACATACTCCTTCAATCTAAACTCAGTCCTGCAAGGTGTTCTCAAACAGCTTCATTTTAGTCCTGAATCAATGTTGATCTTACACAAATCTGGCAGCTTCTCAGCCTTATTCACAAATTCATTTCTATAAGCAGTGGTATGAAACAAAGGCTGACAAAAGTTATTCAAAGTTTCCTGCCTACTGACAGTACTTGGTGAAGCTGCAGATAGCATAGGGAGTCACTGAGGCCCAGATGGGTCTGACAAACATCTGTCAGGCATGGGTTAAGCCTAACAAATTTGCATGAGGAAGAACCAGCTACCACACTGCTTACCCTTCAGTGCTTTAAACATCTAGTTCTGTACCTGAACATACCTCTTGCAAAATTTAGCATACCCGTGCCTCCCTGCTGAACCAGTGAGGAAGAACATATGGTAAGTACCACTGACAACAGAGTGGTTCATACTAGAACTTTTCCCTTACAGAGTTGTTTAGAAGTTTACTCCTGCCGTACAGTTTTCAGCCTAGCCCTCTCTGCAAAACTCATGCAAATGTATTGTATCCTGCAGTAAGACAGGAGCTCTGCAGACAGCCACATGCCTAATGAGAGGTGGCCCTTACAGCTACAAAAAATGGTAGCTGAGGATTTGCTGCATGTCTAAACACAGTTGTGTCTAATTTCTTACAATTCTGTTTGCTGTGCTCCAATCACTTCAGGTCTCTATCACATACTGTGTTCTAGACTTGGGTCCAGGACACCTGATGTTGCTCTAACAGAATCAGAATGATTTTTCACAAGTGTGCTGATTTACTCTGGGCACACAGTGCTGTGCAGAGGTTTTCTGCTGCTTCAGTTTTCTCACACAAACCTTCACTGAGTAACCAGAATTCAAACCTGCAACAAAAAGTATCAATGCAGATTGAAAGTTTCTGACAAACTGTATTTTCCCTTTTCCTGAGCAAACTCAGGCTTATCCCAACTGCAGCTATTAAATGTTTACAACCTTAACACCAGTAACACTGCTTCTTTATCCTGGCCTGATCAGCATTCTGCCTCAGTTCCAGTCTGCTGCCAGACATGGACTAGAAGGGGCCTCCATGTTAGGACAGGTCTGCAGTTCATCGTGAACAGGGTCTCTGGTAACACTGGTTCTGAACAGCAGCAAAAAAAACAATGAGATGAATAGCGCAAGCATATTGCAAAGGAATACCGTGTTCTTAAATATATCCATTTCTTGCCAACTGAATATGCTGAACCATGCCAGCCCCATATGCTTGCGAAAATTGTGTACATTTCCCCAGCTGTAATCTGTGTTATCTTTTAAAGTATTACACAACATGACCTTAGAAGGATAAACTAGATTTGTATTCCAGAGTGAATTATGCACAGAATAAAAGACAAGATCTGATGTCATACTGTGAGTGTTGCCCAGCTTCTTGATAATCACAATCTGATGCTCCTGCAGCAAGTTACTTAGACTGGACATCAGCTAAATCTTATGCTGCACATCCCAGTAAGGCAGCACTGTATTACACCATTTGCTTTCATCACCACTTCCTCCTCCATTACCCAATACCCACTGATCTTTCATTAGTGTGGACATGCTAGCTCACCACAATTTCAGCCATGTTTGATGCTCACACAAGTCACTAACAGACTACAGCTTTGGTTCAAGAACCAGGGTTCTGCTAGTCCAGATACAATCTCAAAAAATTATGTTGATATCAGTAAACTAAAAACACTTAAAGGAACCTTTTAGAGGTAAGGGGTTCTCCAGATACTAACCTTGGTGTGAGAAGCACTTATTGTTCGTCTTCCAGCACTACATGAGTATGTCTTGTACCTCTGTCTGTAATCCACAGGACTTCTCCTGTGACAGCGATGTCCATGAGAAGCAATAGCTGGATGAATACATTCACAAGCCAAATTTGTCTGGCGAAACATCAAGGGAATTGGTTTTAACAGACTGAATGCTTTGCTCCTGAGCATTATTACTCAGTTATCAGGTGACTTGTCCGGTGTGCTAAATGTAACACCTGTTAAGGATATGACAATTTGGGTTTTGGACTAGTATCATCTGCAGTATTGCTAACTCTCTTCTTTAAAGCTGTTGCTCCTCACATTTTCTATTTACACAAGATTATATGCTTCCACGTATGTATACATCTATAAACATATGTAACATTGATATAATGTATGTGTACTAAGTTCTGGTGCTTGCATGGCAGAGAAAACTTTAAAAATATGACTCAGATTGAGACAAGTGGCAAATACAAAGGACTATATTTAAGTATTAACTGCAGTGCTAACTAAAGTGGCCTTACTTCTTTTGTGGAGTGTGACTCACCACTTACTTGCAGATTTGTTGACTAGCACTGCTGTACCACTTTGGAGTCAGCCAAGCCATAGCAAAATGATTTTGCTGTAAGAGTGACAGGACAGAGGTAACAGCTTTAAGATGTCAGAGGGGAGACTGAGATTAGATTTTAGGACGAAGTTCTTCCCTGTGATGGTGGTGAGGCCCTGGCACAGGTTGCCCAGAGAAGCTGTGGCTGCCCCATCCCTGGCAGTGTTCAAGGCCAGGTTGGACAGAGCTTTGAGCAACCTGGTCTGGTGGAGGGCGTCCCTGCCCACTGCAGGGGGTTGGAGCTGGATGAGCTTTAAGGTGCCTTCCAACCCAAACCAGCCTGGGATTCTATGATTCTATCCAGGATAAATCCCTCCCACTAACTTCCCTATAGAAGAAAGTGAATTACCTAAGTAACCACCGCAGAATTAAAGGGCGCTTGTTTCTTACTCACTTTCTAGCGCCTCCCCCGCAGCAATACCGGAGCGTAGCGAAAGAAGCGGGCAGCTCACACTTCCGGATCCCAACGGGCCACATCCGCCCTGCCTCTACAGCGCCGGCAGGTGTTCGATCCGGGTGGGGGATCAGCGCCTGCTACGGAGACAGCCGGGGTCAGGGTGCTTCTGCCTATAACAAGACGGGACGACCTGCCTTCTCCTCTCATACACCCGGCACTGAGTTACCTAGAAAGAGGGCTCGGAAAACGGGGATTTAAGAGTGTTTGGAGAGCGCCGCAGTGCTGGAGCAAAGTAATTTGGTACAAATTTATGTTGTTGTTCCAGGACTGTTTCCCGCAGCACTAGCTGAAGTTTGTGTAGATTTTTTATAGTGGAAAATACACTTTTCACACATTATTCTGCAAGCTAACCTTTTAAATGAGTAAATGGTGTAAATTAGAATTGTAGACTCATAGAATGGTTTGGGTTGGAAGGGACCTTAAAGCTCATCCAGTTCCAACCCCCTGCCATCGGCAGGGACACCTTCCACCAGACCAGGTTGCTCCTGCCCTGTCCAGCCTGGCCTTGAACACTGCCAGGGATGGGCAGCCACAGCTTCTCTGGGCAACTGTGCCAGGGCCTCACCATCCTCACAGGGAAGAATAACAGCGTAGAATAACATACAAGCCCTCCGGAAAGCAAGCTGTGCCTGGGACGCCCGATCTTAATGGCCAGCTCAGTTCTGTAACCTAATATTGAAACGTGCACGTTTCGATGCCGATGACTTCAACTGAAACATTTACCCAGCTCCTTGAAGCGCTGCCCATTTGACGGTCCAAGTCCCTCCTCCACCTCTCCCCGCCCGCTGCCACACTCCGCTCGGCCCCAGCAGCCTCCCCCGCCCCTCTGACCGAAACCCCGCCTCGGAAGCGCCTTTCCCAGCGTGCCCGGCCGCGGGAAACGTCTGCGGTCACTTCCGCTTCCTCGCAGGCCGTGGCTCCGTTGCTCCGTTTCCCCGAGAGAAGGAAGCCCGAGGGGTGCGGCGCGGCGCGGGGGGCGTGCGGCGGAACGGGGCGGGAGCAGGGACGGGGGTGGGGGGACTCGGCCCTGGCGCTGGTGGCCGCTGGCGCCTCTCAGGGGCCCGGTGAGGTGGTAGCGCCGGTGAATGGAGGGTTGGGCCTGCGGGAGTGTGCCGGGGGTGCCGTGCCGAGGCTGGCCGGTCTGTCAGCTCCCGGGCCGTCGCTGTCGTCCCGCAGGCTCGCCACCCGCCCTGCAGGATGTCGTACATGCTGCCGCACTTGCACAATGGCTGGCAGGTGGACCAGGCCATCCTCTCGGAAGAGGACCGAGTGGTGGTCATCCGCTTTGGGCATGACTGGGACCCGACGTGCATGAAGATGGATGAAGTCTTGTACAGCATTGCTGAGAAGGTAAACTGGGGCTGTAACGTGAGGCGATTGTTTTCTGCGCTGTTTCAAAAGGTTTATACAAAGCCTGAGGCAGGTTATAACTCGATTTCTGGAAAGATATTCCAGCTTTAGAAGGCACTGAGAAAGCTGCTCGATTGGTTTAGTGCGCAACTCCTAAAGTCTTTGGCTACCCTGGTGTTTGTAGTATTTAATGAGGTGAAATGAGTATTGCAAATTCTGAAATTAAAATTGGCTGTTAATAATCCGTTTATTGAACACCAGCATTCAAGCAGAAGCAAGTGTTTGATAGTAGGACTGCTGTGGTTCTGGATAATGCAGCACTGTCACTTTACAATGGCAGTGTGTACGATGTAGCTTCAGATTTCCATTTGAACAACTTGAGAAGTTTTCATTTTGACTCTTAAAAATGGTGACATCTTAAAATGCACAGGATGGTGTTGATTAATCTGTCAGTGATAGTATATGCGGAGACAGATGGCATTCCATTGAGTTGCATGGGCTCAATTAAATTTTAGGAGCCAAACTGAAGCTGTTTTCAGATGGAAATCAAATGCCTGTTGAAAGCTGGTCACTCACATAAGGAAGATAGATGTTGAAGAAATCTTGAACTATTAACATGCAGAATTAGTTATAGTTGACCTTTTCATGTATTTGGTAAAGGTTTTGCATACTAATAGATTAGGAAATTGATAGCACTTCTTTCACTGAATCACATAGGAAACGATGGAAAAAAGCCAGTAACTTGGGTAGGAAAAGGAGTTGACTATCTTTATGTAAAATTGTGTGCATATTACATAACTTGATATCAAGTTCTTTCTGTGGTGTACTCCTTTTTGGTTTGCTGCTATTTTAAAGTAAATGAACATCTGTCTCAAAACTCCCTACAATGAAAGATCTAAACCTATAGCTAACTGTTAAGGTATAATAGAATACACTAAGGAGTTGTGACATGGTTTGATTTAGTTGTTTTGTGTTTAACATGTTGGGAGTGTCTTATGATCAGGTACTGTAAGTATCTTTTGGCAGGATACTTGGCAATTCAGCAGACATATTGGCAGTTAAGGGTGCCTGGGGGAAGAAAGAACCATATAACTTCTTATCTAAAAATCTCCCTCTGCAGAAATGGCAAATTAAAGGGGGAGATCCTTCCTCATCTTCTTGCTTACAAGCCATGTTTGGATCTCTGCTGTTTTAAAGAGTGAGTAAAAGTTCCAATTGTACAGGTGTTTATACTATGGAATAATACAGAATGCTAACATGCTGTAAGTGCATGCTACATTTGAAGCAAATGTAGCCATATTTTACATTTGTTACCATGGTGCAATATTCATTCAATCTACAGCATATTTTTGGGTAGCAGTAATATTTATCTGTACTTTACAATAGGAAAATGGTAATTTTCCAGTCTGAATCCTCTTTGGAGAAAGGAAACTAGAACACTGTAGGAAAATACAAAGAGGTTTATTTTCACTGAAATGTACTCCTTTTAGAGTTGAATGTTCTGTTCCGCCCCCTGTGTTAAATGAAAAAGAAGCTAGGTTTCATTCGGTGTCAAAACAAATGACAATTGTAAGATGCTAGATTTTTGCTTTGTCAGGTTTACAACCAAAAAGCTAGGAATTTTCACAAAATTCCTCTGAACACCTTTTTTAAAACCAGACTTTTATTTTTATTTTTTTTAAAGGAAGCTCACAGTTATAAAACCCCATCCCATGAAGCACAGGGCTTTGGTTGCTAAATTATTTTGATTCCTCTTTTTTAGGAAATATTTTAAAACCATTATTTATCTAGGACTGAATACTGTAAATTGGATAACCTCTTGTGAAACCAGCTTACTTTAACCAGTACGTTGTGTTGGGTCAGTGTGGGTTTAGGGAGGACTGTTAAAATGTTCTGCTTTTATTTAACTATAATCAGAAGTGTGAATAGCTGCGGCTTTTGCTCAGACTTAGTTGTGCCTCTGCCTTTCTGCTAAGGTTACATGAATGAAAAGTGAGAGAGGAAAAGAAGGGGGGGCAAAGAAGAAGAAGCTATAAGAAAAGCTTATTGGTATTAGAGTTACTGGTGCTTCTAATTAAAGTTGATTCATTTACTTATGTCTGTACTTTTCAAAATCATTAGCTGTAAGCATTCCTCTCAGCAGTATAATATCTTTCCATTTTCCCCAGGAAATTTGTCACTGAAACTTACAGAAAAATTAGCAAGAAAAAAAGTCAAATATGTACAGTACAGGCTCTCAAGTTTGTACCGTGTTTGCAGCCTTTTTCAGTTCAGTAATGCAGATCTGCTAGCCACCTTCAACTGAATGTTTTGCTGCAAAGGCTGATTCTCTGAGAGAACTCCAGGAACAAACTCACCAACAAAGTTTTAAGTTGACAAGCAGGTATTCTTTACTGCGACGCCGGGAGACACGGGGGATAGCTCCTCCAAGTGTCTCTCTGTATTGCCACACAGGCCATCCTTATACAGTCACTTGGGCATACATACACATTCACGATGCTACACAAGTTTCCTGTAGGTATACAAAAGGTGATGGTGGTCTTTGAGAGTCGTTTACAATATTCATTCCTGCTGGCAGTCTTTGGAGCTCCAGCTTAATTAACATTACAGACATAGCAATCATCCTGTTCTTCTACTGAGCAGAGTTTCACTGCTCCCTCCCTGGACCTCTGCTGGTCCTGGATACTCCCCATCCCCAGATTCTGTTTTTCTACAATTTTGTAGTAAGGTCCAAAGGGCCTGGAACTAAGTCAGTCACCTTCATGCCTCTCGGTTATTTTCCATTACAAAGCCACCAGACTTCACAGTTACTTCGAACTGATTACATTTGGTGCCTCCTTGTCTCAAGACTAATCTCAGTTCCTGTACCTTTTTTTTTTCCCCTCTGATTTCCTTGTCTATAAAGGCATACAAACATAAAAAACATTGTCTGAAATCTGGTTAGCAAGATGAGAAAATAGAATCTTGTCTCTTGTCTCAGATTTGCTTAGGTATTTGCTGTATACACTTTGGGCCATAAGGTAATATTATGGTTATGAGATTTGTTTCTAAAAGGAACCAAATCTTAACAACAACAAATTATTACTTACCCCCAACAGAAATTTAAGGAAACTTCATGATTGTTGCCGTTCTTCCTAGTCATTGATCAGATATTGCTGTGATAATCTCATGATGTAGGAATGCGTGAATTCTTTTTTGAACGGCATTCCTAATGAAGGAAGTCAGGAGGGAAAACTTTGGAGGAAAAATGTGATTTACTTAATCTGGCATATGATTTTTTTCTACATCTGTGTTTCCTATTTACCAGCTCAGTGTGTGGTCTTTATCAAGATCAGACTAAAGAATCTGTATCTGATGCAAGAATCCTATAGATAACACTGTATTTTACAAGGTTAAGTACTTTCAGAATGAGCTTGTATTATAAAGTATTCAACTTCTAAAATGCCACAAGATTTGTTGCATATTTTCTGGGCGGCAGAATTTTGGTTTATGTTAACAACATTAATACAGTCTCAGTTGCTGCAACTGCTTTTATTTAGTGTGGTTTGATTGCTCCGAGTTGTATTTAATTCTTATTCTGAGGCCTCCGTAGTATATCCCTAGTTACAACTCGGAAAGAGAACCTCTTAGCAGCCAGTGCCTTGAAACGACAGCAAGGTTATTCTGCATAAGAATGTATTTTTTTTGAACTGGCAACTCTTACCTGGGAAATAGATTCACATCTCAAAGGATGGAGAGAGGTTAAGCTTTGGTTTGTCTTCACAGACTTACTAGTTCACATACAGATGCAACTCCTACATTTATACAAGCCTGAATCCATAAATACTTAAAATTGCTTTTGCTTAAAATGAAGCCTAAAGTAAAGTCTTGTGAATCAGAGCTGCCTGTGTATGAAGCCAACTGGGATAAAGCTCTGTACTGCTGTGAAGCTGGCTTAGTACTTCTGTATCTTGGCTCTAATGTGTCTGAGGCAGTAAGTGTGTCTTCAGGCTGTAAAACTAACCAATACTATGCAGAGACACATTTGACTAGTTCTGCAGGGCTTGTCTGCAGGGCTTGTGTTGAAATAAAATACCTCTTGGTAACAAGTCTGCCCTGTCTGGCATGGTGACTAGACAAGTAGATATTAGGAACACTGCAGTTCTTCTGCATCACCTTTCTGTGTTTAGCCTCTTACCCATGTTTTTATCTAGTTCGTTCTTAGGCCTGAATCCCAACCTCCTGCGACTACATGTATTGGAGTGTTGCATGGCAAGACCCATATCGCAAGCAACCTTGGCAGCCAGTGTCCGAACTCAACAAAGCACATCCTTGTGGTTAATCTTGTCAGATATGAAATTAAGCCAGCAAGGGGGAAAGAACAGAGCCAATTTTAGAAGTTCCAAATTTAAATCTGAGAGTCCGTATCTAGCTTTGAGGTCTGCTTTAGCTTTAGACGTCATACCAGCTTTTTGAGTAGGCAGCTGTCATCACTTTCACTGCTATAAAAGTAGGTAGGAGAGAAAGAAGATTTAGTTAATGTCTGAGATACTTGGTGGTGACTTGGGTATGTGCTGTGCAAAGGTGACTTGAGGGATCCAGTCCTTCTGAGTAAGACTCATGTAGTATCTTAGACTTGAATGGTCTGGTTCTCTTTTCTAAGTTCTTATGCTGTTAATGTTCATTGCTGGTGACAAGCATTTCTGATTCTGCAACAGCTCAACTAAATTAAATGTATAATAATGCAAAATTAACTTTAAAAGTTTTGTTGTTCCAATGCTATGTGGAGTACACAGTTCATGGAAGTAATCTTTCAGTTTAGCAGTGCTTTTGTAGTGGTCTTCTGGTGCAAAATATAATCACCTTGGACTAATGTTTCAGTGAACAGAGCAGGTCCTAAGAAAGCTGTATTAATGCATAGTGTAACTTAAAATTATTTTCTAATCTCCAAATTAAATAATAGTTCACAATTGTGTAGTTTGTCAGAATTGCCGAATATGTTGTAGAAATTTCCCCACATGGCAGAGCTGGGCTACTGTTGCTGAAAATGCCAGCAGGATGGAAGAAAAAAAATGATAGGAGGAAATGAAAATGGCTCTTCGGGTTTTGGGTTTAAAAAATCCCCCAGAACAACAGCAAACAACCCATCCACAGTTGTTTTCTGCCTCCTAAGGCTGACCAGGGAGTAACTTCAGTCACTTCTCAGCGAAATTATTGACTCTGAACATTCCGTTACATTTCTTAGAAATCTTTCATATAAAACTTTCAAGAGCATGAATGATAACTTCAGAGGGTGTTGATATTATGACTAATTCAGATTTTCAAGGCTTTCCCTCTTGCCTGTTTTGGAACATGGCTTAAAAAGGATGTTTTCATTGGATTGACAGAGTCTAGGGTTATAACTGGCTCCATAAAAGCACTAAAAAAGCATAAAAGAACTATTCTAATGCTGTTTCACCTCAGAAGAAATTTTCTTTTCCTTGCTAGTAATACTTACTGAAGTGTGATGATTTTTTTTTTTATAATTTACCAACTCTCTTGAAGCAGAAGTCCATAAAATTTATTTATTGATGCATCTGGGTGGTTTGTTTGGGTTTATTTTTTCCTGTTTTTTGGACTAAAATAAAACATTTTTACATAAGCAGAAATTAAACTCATCATAGCATTTCCAGACATCTGATAGCATAATTAACAAGTGGGAAGTACAATGACAAACAGTAAGTTTGCCATAAATCTTAGATCACTTGTTAATTTCAGGATGGTAATTTTATGTATTGAGATGGAAAGGACTGAAATTGTATTTGTATTCAAGTAAGGACAGGGTGAACAAAGTTGTGCATTGATGGTATAATGCATGAGCAGTTAAATGCTTGTGCAATTTTAGATGCCTACTGACTTATATTTTAATATGTGTGTTAATTTCTACTGTACATGTATGAGCTAAGTTTAGAAACTGAAACTTACCCTACTTCCACTTCAAGTCAAATATGCTACATTTAGGAAACAAAAATGTGACATGGTTTTCTTTCTGGAATGAAGACATTTACTATGACATTAAAGGGGAGGGATTCTTGTACATTTACTCAGTAACTCTGCAAAATAAAGCCTGTTTTACCAGAATTGCCTAGAGAATAGCTTCTCAGCAAGATCTTTTATTCATTATTAATTACATTTTTAAGCTCTGATTCTAGCTTTACACCTCAGAAAAGCTGTTAGGTTTTATTATTTAATTTAGCAGTTTTATTTTCACTATAAGAGTCTTGTTTAACAAATCAGATGGTTTGAAGGGGAAAAATGCTCAAAGGTGGGCACTAGGGCATTTTAGATCATTAATTTTCTGAAGTCTATAAGCAGTTGATGACAGAGGCAACATGTATCAGCTTGGCTTGCACAAAGCAGTTATTCTGCTTGTTTAGAGCTGTGCATGTCACTGCAAGGTCTCAGTTATATATAAAAGGGCATTTGTTTCTCTGGATACTGATTTAGCATAATATCTTTTCAGTTAATGCTGGATGTGAAGTGAACATCCTGGCTATATTTAAAAATATATTTTTTTATGTTAATTGGTGGCTGTGGTTCAAAGTAACGGCAAGACTTCTGTTTACTGTGATTTTTACGACTTGATATTTTTGGAAAATAAGGTGCAATAATGAAAGTTTGTCTTTTAATTGGTACTACAAATAATCAAAAGCTGGGTTATATAATACTTTTGTATTTCCTGTCTTCTGTTTAGGTAAAAAACTTTGCTGTTATTTATCTTGTGGATATCACTGAAGTACCGGACTTCAACAAGATGTACGAGTTGTACGATCCCTGTACCGTCATGTTTTTCTTCAGGTACATGATGGTTCTAGAATGTAACTCAGTTAAATTTTTGGTGTGTCAAATTCAATGTCACAGTAAATAATTTCTAAATGCATATTAGTATACTGATATTTATGTTTTCATTGCTCTTCAAAAAGAGTAAGTCAGTTAAATAGGAAAATAGTTTGGTTTTCAGTTAGCCTAGTAACAGAGTTTTAATGGTAGAGTACAAATATAGTGAAAGCTGGTTTTGTTATCTGTTGGTTTGTTTTTCAAATCTGAAGCTCACTCTATAGAATACTGCAGTAATGTGGCAGTCAAGCTTGTCAAATGTGCTTTAAAGATATACCCAAAGCATTAAGTTGGTTTTGGAGCTGAAGTAGCTACATTGATGAGACATGATGTGCACCTGACAAGCATAAAACTCTCTTTGATGTTAGGCAGTACTGAGAAATAAATACAGACAATGAGCAATATGCTAAAGCATAATTGCACTGAGTAACAATCTTGGGGGCATGTTTGTGATCTTTATTCTAGCTTTAGAAATATCAGTCTGAGTGACATGAGTGGTTGCTCTTTCTTTGAGGTGATTTTGAAAGGTTTTTTATGTTATAAGGGCTTCATTTGAATCCTACAAAATGTCCTTGTGGGTGATAAAAAGTTTCTTTCTGAATTACAATACAGTATTAACTTGCCTTTCTTTTTTCTTCCTCTAAAGGAACAAACACATCATGATTGACTTAGGTACAGGTAATAACAACAAGATCAACTGGGCAATGGAAGATAAGCAAGAGATGATTGACATTATAGAAACTGTTTATAGAGGAGCCCGAAAAGGTCGAGGTTTGGTGGTATCGCCAAAAGATTATTCCACTAAATACAGATACTGATGTTTCTTTGGGGCTGCCTTTTTGTTTTGACCCTACATCCACTTAAGTTTATTCTTGTGTATGAGTGTACATATATATATATTAAAAAACCCCACGCCTATGACTCCTTCAACTCTGAGCATGTTTTGAATTATTTAAAAGTTTTGAATTCCATTTGGAAAAGGAGAAGTTGTGAAGCCTGGAACTGTCTGACTGCAGTAGTACTTACTTTAGATTAATTTGGGGTTGTTGGGTTTTTTTTTTATTTTTAAAGAATTTACTCTGTGGTGTCCTTCTGGCATTATGTATTTTTGTACACAAAAAGCTTCTTTGCAGAAAATAATTTCAACTGGTTTTGTTTTCTTTTGTTACGTAAATAGATGGTAAAACTATACTACAGCTTTTTATAAAAAAAATAAAGTGAATTCCACTTATTCACCTTAATTTTCTTTAGATAATTAAATTTGAGAAAGAAAGCAATGTAATTGGATGCAAAGTCAGGATGTTGAAGATGAAAGCTCATCACTTCTGCTAGAATATTCTTGCGTAGTATTTTGGTCTTCTGTGTCCACTGAAAATAGACTAAACCACTAAGATGCATTTATTAATATTTAGCCCAGAGGAAAAAAACTCAGACAAAACATCTTCCATGACTTTGTGTGCACACATGCTCCCCAGTCAACTGAATTGATTGTGGTGATGGACTTCTTCATGATAATTATGCATATGGTAGGAATTTTGAAGTACTTAGTAGATTCTGCAGTGCCAAAGGGTAATTGCAGTTCTGGAGCTGGCTGCATAGTCAACAGCTGAAGAAAGGATGAGTTGTGCTTGCTTTTATTTGACCTCTGGTTTGACTGATGGTATACTAAAATGCATATATACTCATGAGATTTGGATTTGATTAAGCTGTAGCATGCCTTTTGAAATTTCCATTTCTGACCACTTTATTTTTTGTGGTAATGGAGCCAGTGTTGTTTTTCTAATTGATACATGCATATTTATGGGATGAAGAAAAAAACAAGCCAGACTATGCAGAAAGGAGATAGAAACTGGACCAAAAGTGCAGGTCACAAGACAAAATCTAATATGCTTTTTTTTTTTACTGTAAAGTTCATTTTTTAGAGGATTTAGACTAAGTTGAGGAAGTAAAATACTGGTTCCCAATTCCTGTTTAAGTTAATCTGGTTTATAGTTGCTACTAATTATGAAATCATATATGTTGGAAGGGGCCATCCACCTCCCAGTCAAAGTAAATCACACTTGATCAGGTTGCCCAGGACTGTGTCCAGTGTTGAATATCTCTTAAGGATGGAGTTTCCTCAGTCTTTCTGAAAAGCCTGTTCTGCTACTGGAGCACCTTCATACTTGAAAAAAAGTGTCCCTTCCATCTAGCTGGAATTTTCTGTGTTCCAGCTTGTGTCTGTAACTCTCTTACATAAAACCCCTCCAATGAGAGTCTTAACTGTTCCCTGTGCTCTCCCATAGGGTAGTTGTTGCCAGCAAGAAGCCAGTCTTTTTGTAAGGGTGAACTACTGCCGTTCTCTCAAACCCTTGTATGCTTTGTACTTCACCATATTTTGGTGGCTGCTTGTTTAAATTCCCCCCTAACAATATATTTTTTTAACTGGGGAACCCCCCAAACTAACACAGTATTCTGGGTATGATCTCACAGGAGTTGAACAAAGGGGAATGTCCTGCTGGCTTTACTTGTGCTGATGCTGACCAGCATGTGGCTGCAGCCCAAGGCACTCTGCTGATTCATGTTCAGCTTGTCCGCCAGACTCCTTTCCTGCTGCATGCCAGCCAGCCTCTCGCAACTGCTCTGCAGCATAAGCTTACGCTGTCCTGGAGGCGAAGCTTGGCACTTGCCTCTGAACTTCATGAGGTTCCTGTTGGTCCATTCCTTTAGCCTGTCCTCAAGAATTTCGTCCTTCTCTCCTCCTCCCCGGTTTGACATTGCTAGCCAGCCTACACTGATTAAAGTACCAATGAGAATGAGTTCTTTATATTAATGAAGACTTTTTCATAGTAACACCTGCTGAAGTTTTAAAAAACATTTATCCTTTATTTGTTGAGGTACTACATT
Source organism: Psilopsiagon aymara (assembly GCA_024733675.1). Lineage (NCBI taxonomy): Eukaryota > Metazoa > Chordata > Aves > Psittaciformes > Psittacidae > Psilopsiagon > Psilopsiagon aymara. The sequence continues at coordinate 26,246 of JANRGW010013473.1, forward strand.
TTCTTCAATTTCTAGTCTAATTTCTTCAATTTTTTTACTCTATTTTTTTCAATTTCTACATTTATTGTAAGAGGTTCCCATTAAGTTTCAAACAAAACCTTTCCTGGAAAAAGTGCCAATGTTTTGGTGTACAAGAACCTTAAAGTTAGTGCAGATTTCCTGTTTCCTTTGATTCTGCTATGTCTTATTCAGGACACATTTGGTAACTAGAATTCCTTATCTGTGTCAAAGCTTTTAAAATAGGCTTTTCATCAAAATGTCCAATGTTAAATAAATTAAATTGGCATAATAGGCATACCTGGATGATGTTATCTGCACAGGTGTGCACAACTTTGGGTGAGCTTGTGAAAACAGCTGTACAACTAGCCTGTGCAAATACTGCCATTTCTTTTAGTGCAGAACAGGTTATATGCGTTGGACCTTTGATGTTTTGCAGACACCATTGTAACATCAAATAAGGTATATTTTGTTGTGTAAAACATTTAAAAAAACATCAAAATGGCACATGCAATGGGAAAAGTTTTGTCACAGAAGCAGCTTGTTATTCTGAGAACACTTAAAAAGGCAACAGAAAAAAGGAAATTTTAATATTATTGAAATATATGAAATATATTTTCATACATTGGAAAAGTTAATGACTGGGCAGGTTCACGATGTGGGTCGTTGTTTTCTATCCAAAATAGTAGTTTTGCCTTCCCTGAAGCTAACTGTGCTTTATGACAGGAAATACAGGGTTCCATTTAGATAAATAAACCCAGCTTTCTACAGGTTTTTTTTTTTTTTTTTTTGGGGGGGGGGTTAAAGAGATAACTATCATGACATGATGCAAGCATGTTTGTTTTCATTAACATTTTTCATGTCTAGTGACACTCATTGTGAACTCCCCAATCCAGTGGTGCTGTTCTCCCTTTGCCTTTCTTGCTCACATCCCATTTCATTCCTGCAAAGAAACAGTAAGTAGGTTAGTGATTTAATTATTCATGAATGTGATTCAGCATAAAAATAGGAAGATCTCTGTACAGTTAAATACATCTTCATGGATTGTCTTTTTCTAAAAATTATTTCATAGCTTAGCACAAAAAAGCATCAGAACAAACAGATGCTTAAATTACTTTAGTAAATTTATATTCTTGTCTTTAACTGGTAAGCAGTCTCTGAATAACAAAGAGTAACTGATGTGTCAAGTTTGAATCAGGAAAGCATGCCACAACAGGAAGATGACCTTACTGGCACCCACAGAACACGGAAGCAATACTGTCTTGTAAATATTAAGCATGCCAAGGCATCCATCAGAGAGTGAGTGGGGGTGGTATTTGCAACAGGCAGTGATACCCATCACGCAATCCTGAACTACAGAGTATCTGACAATACCACTGAAGTTATCCTTGCTTCTTCCACCCCATCTTACTGCTGCAAGAACAAACTACTGCTGTGTTTGGGGTGAATGTATCTAAGTGGTGTTCTCTGAGCCATGCTGGGAAGCTGAAGTGGGTTTAAAAGCAGAGGTACATAAATTTATACCAGTGAGAATCCTCAGTCAGCTAGGTTAGCTTACTTGAGGGGCAGGAGTGGTCGGCAGGGGCACCTTAAGCCACACACATTATATTCCAGATATACAGCCCCAGTTTTATAATTGGGATTAGTATGCAGTACCCCATGTATATGGCACTCGGCTGAAAGATGCAGCAAGGTAGTTTTGCTTTTAAAACCCTGGAATCATTCTTTGCTCTAGGCAAAAAGAAATACAAAATATTTATATCTGGGTTTTGTGTTGGTTTTTTTTTCCTTCTTTTAATTGCAGTACACTTTAAAATTCAAGAAAATACAAGGTATGATTAATAAATTAAACAGCGGTTTCATGATGGGAGCTGCCCATAGTTCAGAACTAAGTGGAAATATGTCAAACAAAATAAAAAATAAGTTTAATTACTCTTACCTCTTCACTGGGGTTTTCTATCCCAGCCTCTGCCATCAGGTCAGCAACGTTCTTCTCGAGGTCATCAATGCGCTTGCCCATTTCTTCCAGTAAAACGTTAAAGATAACTTATTTATAAATATCCCAAGTAAGGAGTTCTTTTTTTTTTTTCTTCTGTGAGAAAAACAAGCAGCTTTCTTCCACGTATTTCAGCCTCTTACGTATAATGCAAGATGAAGCATGCACAAGGTTGTATGACCACTTCCTCTTGCAACAGATTAGAGAGAAGCATTTATGTTCCTAGTATTTTCACATGCCTTCCTGTATCCCCATGAGTGAGCTGGAGTATTTTCTGTGTAAGAGATCACTTTATGAGGAACTGTTTTAGGTGATTCCATACAGCCAACCTACACAGAGTATGAGTGCTGCTCATATTCTGATCACATAAAACATTATGCTCATATTCATAAATCATAGAATGGTTTGGGTTGGAAAGGACCTTAAAGACAATCCAGTTCAAACTCACCTTCCATTAGATATTCTGATCATATAAAATACAATTATTTCCTTGCACTGAAGCGGCCACTTCCTGAAAGGCCGAGTTTCAGGAAAAATAGAAAATGTAATAAATTCTCCATTTCAGAAAGCAGAGGTAGTTTCTGCAAATACAACTAATGAGCAAGATCAGAGCCCCTTCAGGGGTGATTTTCTCCTTCGGAGGGCTCATCTTCCCGTGCTCAGGAGATCTTTAGGGTTTACTAAGAGTAAAGAAAAAAAAGAAACGGGCTTTGGGGGCAATTTATCTTTACATCATAGCGCTTAGCAACGATCATTACATTTTAATTTGATGGCTAGGAAAAAAAAAGCTCGCCCAGACTAAAAGGCAAAGCTCTTCTTCACATCATCGTGCAGAGGGAGTACCAGGCCCTGTTCAGCGGGGCAGCCGCAGCCGTAGGAGCGTGAAACCCCGTCCCGCGGGGCTAAGTAACCCGGCCCGAAAGAGGATATTTCTCAGCGTTATCTTTTCAGTCAGAGCTTGGAAATTCTCCTGCAGCTGATACAGCAGGTTTTCCGCCTGCGGGTGAAAAACAGAAAAACAGAAAGCAGGGGCCCCGGGACGGCTGCCCCCCGACGCACGTCCTCCCGCCCCTCTCCACCGGCTTCCTGCCCTTCTCCGCTCGCCTCTTTGGGAGGACCCGCCGACGAGGCGGCCCCGGCACCGGGCAGACGCCCACCCAGACGGAACCCCGCAGCAAAGGGTTCCCCAAGCTCGGCCCCTGCTCCGCGCCGCCGGGCTCACCAGCTGCGAGAGGTCTCCAGCGCCCGGCGGGTTGGCGGCCGCCATCAGCTCCGGCTCCGAGCCGCGACCCACCGCCCGCCTCCCTGGCCACGGCGGGGCGGGCAGGTAAGTGCCCCGCCCGGAGCCGCCGGCAGGAGAGGCAGCCAGGGGAGGGGGGGAAGGAGGGTGAATCATTAAGCCCCGTTCCTTTATTCCCGGAGAAATCGTAGTTCTGCAGGGTAATAACTAAATAAGGATGCTGGGGTTTGATCTTCAGAGATCTTGAGGTCTTACGAGTTCATTGGTCTGAAGTGATATCAAGTGAAGAAAAATGCTTGTCTACCAGCAAAGTTTAAGTTTGGTGTTTTGGTTTCGCTTTAAGGTTTGTTTCCTCTTTAACATATAATTAGACACAGAGTGGTAAAAATACTGTGTTTGTTGGAAGTTCGTTGCGCCAGGATGTCTGAAGGTACAAGACCGAAGGCATCAGCACAAATTGGGTGGTGCCTCTTGCAGTCGTGCTTGCATGTAGGTCATCCCTCTGCTTTTCAGCTTCACAGCATAAAAGGCTCCTGGTGCATCTCTGCAGAGGCGTCTTGTGTACACAGATGTGCCAAGTGCTGCAACTGTTGCCTGATGTAAAATGGAGATGTTTTCAATTTACTGGACCTGTATGGTTAGGAGAGTATTGCTGTTGGGCAATAGCCTTCTTTAGCCTATTATAGATACAATATGTAACAATGCTTTTATCCACAAAGTTTCTGAGTTAGAAATGACCTCAATTACTGGAAAGATTATCTTCTGTAAGCCTACCACTTAGGATCCTTCTTAAAAACTTAATTGTCTTCCTTCTTGGCCTTCCCCACCTCGTTTTAGAAGGCATGTTAATCTCTACACTGAGATTCTGGCATTAAAGCCAACCTCTGCATTGCTGCCTGGCTTCTCCTTTCTACATCCTTATGCTGTCAGTCTTGCAGATTTTCCTCTTTGTCTTTCTTCTAGAAAGAAAGCTCAAACAACTTTTGTATGGCTTGAGTGCTCCAGCAGTGTTACTGCTCTAGAAAGCTTCCAGATAAAAGAATGTGAACAGTAATATGCATGTAGATATGTTTAGCATTAGTATGTAGCCACATAGCTGCAACCACCTAGCTTTTTTTGTTCTGCGGCATAAATAAGAAGAAGTAGTTGTTGCTTCTTACCTGTTTATTCATTGCTAATAAATCTCATTTCTCTTAGGGCTAGATAGTAAAATTGTACAATTTTTGTATTTTTACTCCTGATAACCTGTCTGTTTCTGTCCAGATATCTTGAACAAAGTCATAGAGCCCTATTTGCAGGCAAGAGCTTGCAGGGGCGAAGAAACAGCTGCAAATGTGGAGGAGCAAGCATCACACAGCCAATGAGTTTGCAAGAATTGCACTAAATCTTTGTAGTGCCATATTTTATCAGTGCCTATGTTAGAGTTCAACTGAAAACAAACATTACTTGGTAAAGGCTTTTTGTAAATAGCTCCTCATGTTTGTGAGGCAGATCAGGGAGGTTGGAGCAAAATAACATGGTATCCAGCCAGCCCAGCAATGGAATAAAGATAATTAAAAGAGTAAAGGAGACTGAAGCCAATATTTCACCATGCATTTCCCCCCTCCAAAAGTCTGGTTCTTTTACTTTGTGGACTCCCCAGCTAATCTGAATGGCCCTCCAAGTTCAAATCTTGAGCAGAATTAGGCAAATGGTCTGCAGCTGGCTTTATGGAATAAAAATTAAGTGTCTGTAAACCAAAAATACTGTCATGGAAAGGTTCCACAGTTCAGAAAACTTGAGAATAGAAAAGACCAAAAAGACTTTGCTTAACAATTAATTTGTTTAAAACAGAACTGGTGCTTTCAGCTTTGCCTGCTGACCTCTTATTTCCCCCTCCTCACAGGGCTCTATTTTTCAGCGCTGAGCTGTTACATGCATTTTGAGGGTCTGAAATCTGGGAAGATATGCCATATTTTAAAAGCAGTAATCCATGTTAGACATGCATCCATGCACTAAGGAAAGCCAACAAAGAAAGCTTTTGTTTTCAAAAACAGAGGTTTACCTGAGAACCAGTAAACAACCAGTCTTACTGGTGCTCATAAGATTATTTACTGCAAAAGGAAAAGAATACTTCATTTACTAAAAATGTACCAAGAAGTTCATGTTGGCAATTAATACCAAGACAGGTCTTGAGGAACAAAAGCAAAGATTTGACAATATAAATTAATTTTCCATGGCAAAACATGCCCTATGCTGGTTTCTTTCAGTAAAAAGCTTAGACTTTAGAAACATTCAATTTACATATGTCCTCTTGTTATGAAGCACATGAAGTAAAAATAAAAAGTAGGGTGACCTAGAGGCTGGGGAGCCATCTGCTTCCATCCTATTTCAGAATCCTGGGCCTGTGCTGTAAACTCTTCACATTGTGCTTTTATGCTGAAATGATACCCAAAGTGTGTTTCTCTTGCTCTTTCCTAGGGAAATTCCAGTCTCTCTAATGCTGGAAGGAGGACAGGAAATAAAAGTATGTTTAAACATTTATAGTCCTAAGCTCCAAGTTCAATGACACTACTATCCAATACCATGCTGTAAAAGCCTGCAGTGCGGAGTGATAAAGAATTGATTTGCAGAAATGCATTGCTCTTATTGTTTGGATGTTACATAAAGTCTCTTCTGACTTCCCTTTGTTGACAAGTAAGATTTTATACAGCAGGGGTCAGGAATCCTTTTGTCATGTACTCCAAGCTCTGGCCTGCTTTAGAATGGACATGAGGACAAGGAGAGTGCATCTCGGGGGGGAAAAAAACCCTAATGTTACATGTATGGCAGGAAAGGAAACAGGAAATGTAGTCATGGGAGAAGATAAGAAGGCAAGTATTCCTTGGCCATGTCAACTGTAGAAGGTTTCTGTAAAGAGAAAAAGGGCTAAGTACAAGCTTGTTCTTGCACCACAGCCATGGTATTTCTGCTACCAGATTGTAGGGTTGGGTCTCTGAGTCATTCTGTGCTTGGTCTTTCCCTCTCTCTTACGAAGCTTCTCTTGTGTCACTTTGCAATCATTGTTCAGAGGGACACAATGTGCAGAAAAAGGGTCTGGCTTTGCCAAGTCATCAGCTTTTTTATATGCTGGAATCCGAAATGGTGCTGATGGTTCTTGCAAGCAAACTATGAACATGTACCTGTTTCTCTTGACTCAGCATACTGTAGCTCACTGAAAGCTTGTTCCACTGGAATACTCACTGGTGAAGACATCGCTTTTCTTTCATCTGGTAACATCAGTAGAAGTAACAAGTTGCTGTTACTTAAGAGGTTAGAAAGATGTGGTGAGAGGAATGCAAATGCTTCAGGCATAGGGAAAGGGCATTCGAGTCAATGGTGCCTGAACACCCTAGTGCTTCTTTGAAAGACAAGTCATTTGAGGTGAATATTAAAAGCTTGGGTGTTTCTGCATGGTTCAAATTTCAGGCTCTGTATCTTTGGAGAGAAAAGGGTAATTCCAGTGGTTGGGAAACCCGCTCCCTGATCAAGGTGCTCTGCCTTCAGTGAATGAGCTGCTTTCTGGGACTGTTGCTCACAAATTCTCTTATTGTGAAACTTGTTTGGTCAGCCTCTTTCTGCAAGTTTCTTTGAAATAAAACTGGCAGGGTTAAGGATATGCTTTATCAGAAGTTCCTTGGGTGTACTATGGATATCATGTATCACTAAGTACCTGTAACAGAAAACAGGGTATAGTTTTCCCTTTAGTGTTCTGCATTCAGAATAAAATGTAGGAGGAGCAGAATGGCTTTAACTACAGAGGGTGGTGTGGTGTCTTCCTTTTGCTCTCTGAAGAGTTGTGTGTAAATTGTGGCTGTGTGAAATCACCTCTTTGGCTGCTGAATTATTATACGGCAATCCAGAAACATCTGTTTCCCAGGCATGGCTGGTAAGAGATGCTACTTCCCATGCTGCTTTCTGCTCTAGGCTTGCTCCTTACAGCCTTTGGACAATGCAGGTGGAGGAGTTCTCCTCCTAAAAGGCTGCAGAAGGGAGCTGGAGGTGTTTGTCCCCAGTGGAAAAGGGAACAGGGTCTGTTTCTCCAGCCTCGTAGCTCACTGATGGCATGCCTGACACTGGATCTAGAGGCTGCACTCGAATCACTCTGCAATGTTACTCTATGCTGAGTGCAATATGTGCACAGTGGAGCTTTCTTGGAGAACACAGTGTCACAGGCAAGGCTCTGCCTGCCTCTGCTGTGAGGGCAAGACAGGGCAGCACAAGGACAGTGATCCAACTGCATATGTTCAGATCCCGCAGTTTTGTGTTGCTCTCTTCCAGGTGCCTCATGGTCCAAAGTAGAATGTGTTTTGTTCAGAGATGGAAAGAGTGGTTTTCTACAAAATTTGGTAAAAGAGCCTGTGCTGGAAGCTGGTCAAAGGAGTTCTTCCTTTGAAGATGCACGTTTTGCATTTCAGAAGCTGTAAGAAACTGTGGTGAAAGTTTCCTGTGAGCAAACTGCACTATGTTCATGCTTCCTTGCAGCTCCAGGGACAATTTATCCCAGAGAAGACAAGTGGAGTGTTTTTCTGGTACATTTTAAATTCACTTTGAATTAATGGAAAGCACTGTGGTTGCAGAAAACTTGGGTGGATATGGGCAAATATGGGAAACAACTCTCAGGAATGTCACGTGTAGGATATACAATACATACTTTAAGAGCAAGGTTTCAGTGAGCAATGACAGTAATACAAAACCCCAAGGATGTGGAAATCTGATTCTTTGGCTATTTTTGTTGGGAGAAAAGACTTGTGCTTTTCTGTCTGAAACAGAGGTCCTTTGCAAATATGCTTTTAAGACTGAAACCTTTGCTGACAGTGGTCTGCCTGATTCACTTGCTTTCTTCTGTGAGACATTTGTGGCAGAGGGTGGGTGCTGAGAGTATGGCAGGTATTCTATGCAGCTTGGCTGCTGTAGGAGGCCCTCCCACCCCTACTCTGTTTAGTGCTAAACATGGTGTTTGCCAGCAGGAGTCTTGTGGGTGCATATTCCAAGCGTGCCTGGCAAAAGGCATTTGAAATGACAAGGACACAGAGGGACTGGAAGGTGTCAAGGGATGCTGCCAGCATAGGCTGGCACAAGTGTCACCTGAGCAGAAGAGCATTGGAGATTTGGGCCTCCATAGCCAGGGGAAGGGGTTCAGTGACATGGGCTCATGGTTTGACTCCAGATCAGAAGGGGATGTGTTCAAAGCACTTTTGGTGCTCGCTTAAGTGGCTCAGGAGACATGTGAGGATGTTCAGCTTCTCTCTGGGATCAGTGTTCTATTAGTCAAAAAGGACCTATAACTGCAGCTCCTTGGGGTTTCAGAAAAATCAGACTGCAATGTTTGTGTCTGTCTCATCTAGATTACTATCTTGGACTCGAGTGTTACTCACACAATAAAGTTCGTCTTTGTTTCCCCTTCCCTCCCCTTTGGCTCCTGGTAAGGGCAGCATAAATTTGTTTTGTTCCGTTCTGATGTGTAGAAGTTCTTACAAGTACCAAAAATGCTGAGCTTAACAGTGTCTAAATGTCACCTGACACACGTTGTCCTTATCCTGGAACACAGAAAGAAAGACTAGTTTGGGTGCTGTAATGCTGCTGACCTCAGATCACATGATGGTATTCTGAATCATGCTGAAGCTATAGTTTCTTTGTCATTTTTATTTTCTCTCTCTGCTTCCAAGCCACTCCACAGCTTCATCAAGAGGGAGAGAAAGTGAGTCAGGGAAGGCTAGGAATAGATCTGGTGAGACTTAAGACATTGCACTTGTACCCTCACTTGTGCTTCAGAGATAAAGCCGGTTTAAAGATTTCCCAAATTACATTTCCCCTCTCTGCACTTGGTCTGGGCATGATGAAGTTAACTCTCTCCATAGCAGCCTGTATGGTGCTGTGTTTAATTTGTGACATGATAGTCACCAGTGTTTGAGGTATCACTGAACAGTGTTTGCACATCATCAAGGTCACCTCTGTTTCTCAAAACAGGGAAGCAAATAGGCTAAGGATGGGCAAGAGGGTGAGAAGGGAAACAGCCAGGACAGCTGACCCCAACTGACCAAAGGGACATGACAGACCATGTAGCATCATGGTTAGCAATAGAAAAGGGCTGCAGGGTAATGTAGTTAACTCCAAAATAGCTGTTGCTTGCGGATTGGCTCTGCATTGGTCTGCTGGTAGGAGGTGGTGAGTGATTGCCTTTGCCTCACTCATTTGTGTTGTTTTAAATCGCTTATTAACCTGACTTTATCTCAACCCAAGAGTTTGGTTTTTTTCCCTCAGTTTTACCCTCCTGATTCCTTCCCTCAGTACTGCTGGAAGGGGATGTGAGTGATTGGGTGACAGCCTCAGTGTTGTTTGGGGTCAGCCTAACACACTCCCTCTTTTTCATCTCACTCTCCAGTATCAGCAGCTTCTTGCTGAATGCAGTGATCCTCTAATTAGCAAGTATGCTGACCGGGGAGGACTGAAGTGTGGGAGAGAGGAAGATGGTTGCACAGAGCCTTGGACAACATGGTCTAGGGTGAGGCATCCCTGCCCATGGCAGGGGAGTTGGAATTAGATGATCTTAAGGTCCTTTCCAACCCAAACCATTCTATGATTCTATGGTGCAGGTATACTGAACAGCCTTTTTAATAAAATAAAATAAAATAAAATAAAATAAAATAAAATAAAATAAAAATATAGATAGGGAGTAAACCTTATACTGCAATGCTGGGCACCATGCAGTTCAGCACAGGATGGCACCTGAATGGATTTTCCCATGGCACACCATGCAGATCCCATCTCTAGAGATGTTCCTCATTTCTGGCCCTTCAAACTAATATATATTCTCTTATGAGAAAACAGCTCCTAAAGATTGTTGACAAGAGAACTTCTGGCTGCAATGTTAGACATGAGCAGGGATGTGCAGATGGGTGGTGCTGAGCGAGAGCTGCCTGCAGGCTTCTCTGCTGGAATCAGCTTGCTGAGGTGACCCTGTGGCAATGCGATATGGCACATGAAGAGCATATGAGAAACAGATGGTTATAGTCAGCTGGACCTGTTTGACAGAAGAACCGAGTATGGGGTAAGCAGTTCCAGTTCAACTTCTTGTCTTGTGTGATATGTCGTTGTTTATTTATTTCTCCACTCACCTGAACCTTGCTTATTGTTTCAAAGCTGTAATGAAGAAGGGTTCGTGTATCTCTGCCAGCTCTCAGGTTGATTTGTGCTTCACTGTTGTTATATTTGGGACTTTTTCTTCATTTGTCTGTGGAGATGGTAGCAGCCTAGGCAAAGAAAGCAGCTCAGCCTGCATGGTCCTGGTTCCCACTCTCTGGCATGGAGCTAAGAGATGAGTTTGGAAGACTGGGCATGTTTGTCAGAGGTCCCCCTTGGAAGTGGAGAGGGAGTTCCACTGCATGCTTCATACTCACTGCTCTTGTTTATAAAGACGAGTGATGAAGATAAACTGCTGAAGATCACAGAATCAACTACTTGCAATAGTACGGTATCTCCTGAGCTTGATTTTGTCCATTAATTGCAAAGACAGAGGCTCACCGGTGTTCAACGGGAACAAGAAATAGCTTCTCCACCAGTTGTAGTAGTATTGCTTTAGAAAATCAGAAGTGGAAAGAAGAGGATGGTGATTTAGTGATAATACATCTTGGTAGGAATAGCCAATTTCAAGGTACTTAAGACCCATTTAGTTTTTCTGTGAACAGTACAGTGAATAATACTTTTAAATTTTATTAGGATTGTAGTTGTACAGTGAGATATAATGTGATAATTGAAGAAGGGAATTTGGCTACTTACGAATTCACATAATTTGTTGTTATGACAACATTTATGATATGATGCATTCAAGGAGTGACTTAAAGGTGATCTGCAATGTCTTTAGCCTACATCTTGCAGGGAATTCTTCCTATGCTTACTTCAGTGCAACAGCATTTCTGGTATGTAGAATATAAAATAATTTTAATACTCATCTTTCAAAATCAATTGACGGGACTACAGACTGGTTAGAAGATGTTCCGCAATCTGCTATTTTTGCTACAAGTGAAGCAGCACCAGCAGCACTCCTCCTGCTGCAAAAAAACCTGCAAAGAGGCAGCTAAGGCTTCAGTGTTAAAACTTGGGTTTTAGTTGATTCCTGTGTCCTGTTTTGACCTAGTGGTCTTCTGCTAGGAATATGGCTACATGGAGCCAATTGTAGAAATAAGCCCCTGCTTACTCTTCTAATTCAGTGGACCTAACTGCAAAATAAAACCTTATGTATATATTGGTGTATATATATATACATAAAATATTTATGTACATAAAATGTGTTTGAAAACATGCCATATCTGCTCACCACTTTCATCTTGCTTAAATTGTATACAAAGATAACATAGGAACATTTCTTATCAGGCATTATCTTACCAGATTTCTTGATCTGGAATAAATCAAAGTCCTTGGAGGTTTAGGTACTACGCTGTCACCAAAATGTTAACTGCTAGGACCTAGCTCATAACTAGGTAGCTAGAGCTGTTCACATACTCAATTTCAGTTCTCTTACAGCAGCTGTCATAAAAAGATTAATATTAGTTTCAAAGACCTGGTGTGAAACATGCTGTCTGCTTCTGTTTTCTGAACAAGCAATTAAATTCTACCAAATTGTCGCAAATGAAGTCATGCACTTCACTCGTAAGAGAGAAACAGCGGTGTACTTCATTGATACAAAACAGTGAGTTAACAAAGTTAAATGGTGAGCGTGGTTTCACAGGATTCAATGGCAAGGTATGGATTGACTACATAGAGTGCAGGGTCACAAAACTGTCAGGGAGCCCCTTGCTTTGTGTCATGAGGGTCAGAAAAGACCCCTTTGCTTTCTAAACTTCTCAGAGAAGAGTCTAGGTGCAGCAACATCCAGACTTACTCTCCGGTTTATATATGAAGGGTATATATGTGCAATCAATCCTTTGTATCACTTAGCTATGTTTTCAAAGTTTAGCATGCTGTTAATCACTTACTGGGAATCTGTTGAGCCAAGGAACCTCTCAACCTTAAGAACTAACCTTGAGATGTGTCCCTACTCCAGGGGAGATCCTGGCATGGAGCCCACTGCCATGCAGGAGAGTTCCACAGGCCCTGAGCTGTCCACTATTTATAAAGTATGATGATTAACTTATAGCCATATCCGCATACCAGCAAGATCTCTTGTCACCATTCCAGGAGGTCCTTGGCTACCATGTTGCCGTCCATCCCCAAAGTCCAAAGTAAGCTGGATGCAGCTATCATAAGCAGCACTGGTGATTACAGCTTGAGGAGAAGCACACCATGACACAAATGGAGATGTTTGTTTTTTTGTAAAGGAGAATTTTGCCAGTCCATGTGGAAAAATAAAGGCACCTATTCATTTTCTTCTCATTTGGAACAAAGTATTACTGTCTGGCAGTGAAGCAGTACTGTTTCTATGGTAGGTCTGATTTTACACCAAGAAAGTGGTCCTTCTGAGCTCCCTCTCAGTTACTAAGTACATCAAAAATTAGTTCGATGTTAAGCCTCACAAGGCCAAGCATTCTTATCTGGCTGCACTCAGATCTGCAGAAGTTTCCCTCAATGAGGCAAGACTCTGTTCAATCACCTGCTACAGCTCAAACCTTCGATAAAACTCTCCTACTAGAGTTTTCCTGGGTCTGTTATGGTTGGATATTCTGTGTGCTGCTTGGTTATATATTATGCTGAAATTAGGAAGCACTTTAGGATGGCATCGATGCCAAAGAAATTGGCCCCTGGCTGCTTAGAGTATTCTGAAACCTGGAAGGTCCCTCCCTGATGCTGACACAAGCTTTTGTGCAGTTGCTCAGCTGGAGGAGTTCAAGCCAGCCTATCATTCCTCTCCCACCAAGTATCTGGCATCACTAGTCAGTTTATCATACATCAGTGGATTAACTCTTAAACAACTAGGACATTTTTCACTGACTAAGACTGAACTACATTCACAGAATAACATGCTGTGCTGTAGTTCAGCAATTTTACCCTTACAGTTTCAAGTGAGGGTGAACAACCCAATTAAAGGCAGTTGTCTGTTTACAGCTGAGTACTTTAGAACCTCAATATTGTATCAAAGTCGTTATCACATAGACTTAGAAGTCTCCTGGAATTATTCTGGAAGCTAACCTGGAGAATTAGTGTCAGCCTGGGCAGTTTCTTCTATGTAGGTAACCATTACTTTAAAATCTCTATTTCCTCAAGATGACTTCTCAATGTTTTCTCAAAACATTTATATTTACAGGAACAAAAGTTGGCTTCCTAATTTGCGGTACACTTATTTTCAGCCTGAGGCTTGTTTAGACCTATGTGTTTGAAGAAAAATAATGTGGCAAAGGCTCCCAAGAACTTTTGGAAAAGAAGTTGACATAACTATGTGATTACAATAATGCACAAGTGATATCTGGAATATGAGCCATTGAATAATAAAATGTTTTAAATTATGTTTATACGTACTTTGGTTGTTATACTCTCTCTAAATGAGCCCGATGCTCTGAAATCAAGAACTTCAGGCTCCTCAGCCAAAAATCAGAATTCAAGACTTCCACTGTGTATTTTTAACAAACTTTCAGGTCTGTGAAACAAGGTAGAGCTACTGCTTCCCTGTAGGAAAGATGAATCCTAATGTTATCAATAGCTACCTCATTGAGGTAGGAGGGTGTTTTGGATGTTTGTGTGATAGTACCCCAAAAATGGTCTTCGAAAAATACACTCTGCAGTAATGTGCATGTTCTCCAGCTGCATGTACAGCATAAAAGCTTGCCAGGTGGCAGAAATGGTTGCAGCTGAGTGAGGTGCTGCTATGCAGGAAGTAAAAGGCTTTGGAAGCCCTGAAACAAATATTTATTTCTATTTCTAATTCAGCTCTTTTCCATTCAAGACTCAAACCAAACATTTACAGTTGCTGATATACCCCACAAAATAATACATCCTTCAGTTGCAGGAAACCCCATCTCACTTCTCACCTGTTGCATGAGCAGCGGGAGAATATATGTGTGTATGAAAGTGTTATGAGGAGTCCAAAGAACAAGATTTGAAGACTCTTGTGCAGCCACTTGTAAGGTTGAATGCATGAACTATCCTTTTTAGTGCCACTGAAGCTTGCCGCCACCACCTCAAGCAGCCCTTAGAGGATGCAGCATCCATGCTGTCAACTTCTTTCTCACATCTGCAATGTAGCACTTGAACTTCTGCTCAAGCAGAGCCTAAATGGGGGCCACGGAGGTGCTCCTAGGGCTGGAACACCTCTCCTATGGGACAGGCTGAGAGTTGGAAGAAGCCTGGAGAAGGGTCCAGGGAGACCTCAGAGCAGCTTGCAGTGCCTAAAGAGGCCAACAAGAAAGCTGGAGGAGGGCTTTTGACAAGGGCAGATACGGACAGGACATGGGAGAATGGCTTTAAACTGACAGAGGGGAGATTCAGACGCGATCTTAGGAGGAATTTCTTCCTGTGAGGGTGGTGAGGCCCTGGCACAGTTGCCCAGGGAAGCTGTGGCTGCCCCATCCCTGGCAGTGCTCAAGGCCAGGTTGGACAGAGCTTTGAGTGACCTGGTCTGGTGGAAGGTGTCCCTGCCCATGGCAGGGGCTTGGAACTGGATGGGATTTAGGGTGCCTTCCAACACAAACCACGCAGTGACTCTCTGCTGGCACAGTGCCAACAGCAGTAAAGACCTGCTGTTAAGTTTGGGTGGACAATGCAAGTTTTCCCTCCTGCTGCCACCGTTTATCTATGCCATTGTGGGGAAATAACCCCTCTCTGGTCAGGAAGATGTGTTGATTGCAGTTGTGTTTGATACAGTTAAGGAGCAGCTGCAATTCTGAGAGCCACGGAGACGTGATTTCCATGAGGCGTAATGGAGTTTCACGCAACTTTCAAGCAAAAGGGACAAGTCAGAGACAGGGGAGCGAGGTCTGGGACAGCGCCTAAGAACAGGGTGCAGAAGGAAGGCTCCCCACGTACGCCCTCCAGGGGCAACCGGCTCGCGTGTCCAGCGCGTGCCCGCGGCAGACGCAACGGTGCCGGCGGCCGAGCAGCCATGGGGAGCGGCGGCGGGGCAGACACCATCCCCCGTCTCCAGCCCTCCGCCAG